>MU224583.1:81212-92408 GCA_018584345.1 Thuja plicata | reverse complement strand
ATAGCAAATCTAGAATGAAGATGCAAGATGAAATAAACTAAGATTGATTTCCATTACCTAACATGTAATATCTAGATGATCTAATGCTCAAAAAAGCTAAATAGAATGAAGACTAAGACATGCTCAATAAAATGCTCTAAAATGCAAATCACTAGCTAGTTACTCTCACACTAGTTGCAAAATGGGGAGTGAGGCCTCCTTTTATAGATTTGACATGAAAAATGAAGGGCTAAGATTAAGTGGTGGAAAATGAGTGGCTGAGATGAAGGGTTAGGTAGGGTTTTGGTGGGAGTGAAGGAAATTAAGAGGCAAAAGAAATGAGTGGCTAGGATTAAGTGGTTAAAAAGAGGAGTTGACTTCTGAACTGAAAGCCAAATGAAGAGACAAGTGACAAGTGTCAAAAGCTCATAATTTTGGAGTTGATCCATGTGAATGCACATGTTGGCTAGAGAAGGATTAATGAATTTAGAAAATAAACAAAATATGTTTATTTAATAAATAGAGGAAAAGGCTCAAAATTAAATAAATAAAATTTATTTAATTTAAAAGAGAAAAGGGTAAATGAATTATCTAAATAAATAATAATATTTATTTAAATAATAGAGGAAAAAGGCTTAAAATTAAATAAAATCAAATTTATTTAATTTTAAAAGGCTAAGCGAATTAATTAAATTAATAATTTAACTAATAGAGGGATTAAGACATTTTTTGATGTCTACACATATGAGGAAGCAAAGAGGATGATATCTTTGGACATTGAGATTCCTAAGGTATTGAAAAGGGGAATAAAGAGACTTGATACATTCAAGAAGAAGTATGGAAAGAGATCAAGGATAAATTCTATACTAAGTGATGATGAGGATGATGATGAAGAATATACCGTGGTCTTCACTATACCAAGACCCACACTTGATTAGAAGATTAAAGACCTTAAAGAAGGAAGAGCCATGAGTTGTTTCAGGTCACTGAATTATGCTTCTAGGTCAAAAGAAGATAAGAAGAAGATTGAGCAAGTAGTGAGGAAGAAGATGGCAAAGTGGAAATATGACCCTTCCAAGTTGAAGAGTTATATGAATGAAGACTTATTTAAGGCAGTATCTATTCCTTTAAAGAATGAAGTACAAATTGAAAGAGATATAAGGGAAGATACATTGAAGTAGGTCATGCCTGCAATGAAAGGCAAAGAAGTAAAAGAGGCCTTGAGAAAATATGAGAATAATCACACCCCTAGATTCAGGGCATTCCAAATATTGAACAATAACATAGAAGATGTAGCCCAGTGTGCCACACTAGTGTGGAAATCAATATTTGAGATAGTAGAAGGCAATGTGAAGGAAGAAGTACCGAGTACAGACCCTCCATCATAAGGAAATGATGATAGTCTACCTGAGGTACAGACTATTGAAGAGTCCAACGCAGAGAAGATTGCAGTTGAGGTAATGGCATCATTACCCCAATCTCCTATACACAATATAGTACCTCTGAGCAAAGACAAGGTTGCAGAATCTACATCTGAACAGACAAAGACCGAGAAACATGCTCCTCTTACTACTAAGACATGCACACCCGAGTCACAGATTGGCAAGGTAGATATTTCTACTGTTAATATTGATTCATTAGTAAATAATGATCCAACAATTGGTACTGTAAAGGTCAATGACCTAATTGGATTGAATATTGAACCAAAGGATAAGGTAGGTAAAGGTAAGGAAATTGTTCCTTCACTAAGTCCTAAGTCAAAGGCAATAATTACTGATGAGATATATCTAGATAAATAAATTGTGATTCCTAATTGGGTTCTATCCAACCTATTTGTAGAGAAAATGGATATTTTTGTGAGAACTGTGGAAGAAAAGAGCCACAGAGAAAAAGCTCTGAAAGGAAAGACAAAGGAATGAATTACTTGAAGATGTTAAAGGCATATTTGTATATGCATTGCAGATTGAAGTCAATGAGAGTGACTCAATAATGGACCAACTTGTTGACATTGTCAACAAGTTCAACACATATATGAATGGTCAGGAGAAGTTACTTGAGAAGGCAGAGAAGAAATTTAAGAACAAGGTTCTAGAGAACATTGCATAGAAGATTGCAATTGACCAGGTGCAGCTTACAAAGATCATCAACACTCTAGAATATACTGTAAAAAATGTGGTAGCACTATTTGTAAAGTTGAGTGACTCCTCTAACTTTAGTATGGAAATCAAGAACAAGTTAGTAAAGATCGATGCAGAGATGAAGGAAAGTGCAAGGAAGTTAGCACTTGACCCGAGCACCAGTTCTTCTCACTTCACAAAAATAAAGTATCTTGCTGATCTACAGGCTTAAGTGTTGAGAGAAGAGTTAAGGACCAGAGAATCTCTTACAACAATCTAGAACCAACTTCAACCACACATGGATGGAATGCAGAAATGCATAACACATGCTAAAACACTCATTCATGAAAATAACTTCTTAGTTGCTGAGATAATGCTAGAGTTGTTTGTAGAGCTACAAGTTTAATTGCACATCATGAAGGTGCTACAGGATAGTTGGGACAACACTTTGTCTCAAATTTTGAAGGTACGTAGTGATTTCCTATCCTACTTCGGGATAACATTGTAGATATCACTTTTTGGCATTCCTATCAAAAACAAGGACGAAATATCAGTATATTGTAATAAAGAGAACACATGTACGGTAAATATATATATTTTTGAAAATTACAAAAATAGAGTCAGTTGGACCCAAGAAGTAGAGGCAGTGTCAAAACCTGAGCAGATAGAAAGGGGGAGTTTTGGCATATCAGATACAAAATTCAATGGTAAGTGTTTCTGTCACTAATGCCAAAGGGGGAGATTGTAGACCTCATGGCAAGACATATTGTCAATTAATGTCAAAACACTTATTCATTCAGTGTTGCCCAAGTATTCAGTGTTGCCTAAGTATACAGTGTCGCCCGAGTGTTCAACATCACCCGAGTGACAGTTTATCACCCAAGTAGTCTTTTGGACATGAGTGATAGTTTTGAAGTCGACTTTGCATATATTGTTAAATATAATTTTGTTTATTGCAAGCTAACTTACAGAGTTATTTGTTTGATAAAGATATATATGAAAGATAGTTTTCTTTATCCAATATGTAGATAATGAATATTATTATGTGAAGAGTATGCATGCATAAGGTATGTGAATGGCAGTTTGATTTAAGTGGAGAAGTATTCCAGACAATAGAGTCTCACCTATCACATTCAGGTGATCAGTTATGTTCAAAGGATCTTATTCAGCAATCATAGTTGCACAGAGAAGATCATCAACTGGTCCATTCTAACAGGTGGATCAGCAAAATCCTTTAACAAGGTGGACCTAACAGTCCTTTCTTTAAATCTCTTAACTGAGTTGCATTACTTATTGTATTGTACAAATTCCTTTAACAAGGCGGACCTAACAGTCCTTTCTATGCTCCTAACAGGGCAGACCATTAGAAGTGGTCATTGTAAACTCTAACAGGCTAAATTTATACTGCAGTACTAAATCTTGTGGGTATCATCCCCACCCTAGTTTTACTTTCTTTTCGAAGGTTTCTGGGTAACCAAATATTGTGTTATGTGTTTTGTATGATTCTTTACTTTCAAGTTATATGCATACAAACAAAAAATTTAATCCAATTATGGATTAAAAGGATTAAGTTTTATTGGCTCCTGATTCACCCCCCCCCCCTCTTAGTCACTGGGCACATCATATAATTCCAACAACATCAGTTTATTGCCAAATTTAGTACATTAACAAGTTTCCACTCTATCATACATTGTGTTTTTATATATTAACTTGAATTTATGATGAAGCATTAAAGGAACAACATGCATAACATATAACCAAGGTCATCCCAAAATAATATTGTTTTTAAGGGATCTAGGCATCACATGTATAAGAGTAGATAAGATGACATGACCTTCCTTAATAGGTAGAGTAATAATACCCAAAGTTTGTTTAGAAACATTGTCAAATCCACGAATAGGAAATAAATAAGGCTTAATAGTTAAAAAATTGGCATTGATTTTGTGTATCAATTCAATACTCCATACATTTAAGCCCGGCCCATTATCAATTAAGGTTCTACAAATAATATTTCCATTGATAAGTAAAAAAACTGTGAGGGAATCATGTTGATCTTGAATATCCTTAGGAGGTAACTCATCTTGAGAAAACATATTTTGAGCTTGAGGATTTGTAGTATACATACATTCCAATAAGGAATTAATTTTTCTTTTGAAAGGGAAGGAATTGAAATATTCATTAGAGATTTTTGTAGAGCTTCGAGATAAGTAGGGGAAGTTTCGAGAAGTTCCCAAAGAGAAATATTGATAGGAGTAGCACATAATTGTTCTACTATATCATATTCCTTTCGAAGATTAGGAGATAGACATGGTACATGAGGAAGCATGGGTTAGGAAGGTGAAAGAGATGTAGATACAAATGAATTAGTAGGTTAGGGATTGTTTCATGTATGCTAGGTATGAGCCAGCGCATGATAATCTTTAATAAACTCCAAAGGACTCTTAGATTTTCCTTTCACTATTATAATTGGTTTATTCAAAGTTTGGAAATAATTTTGTTCATTACGTCCTTTAACAATAATCACAAGGTTGTTGAAATTTTTAGAAGAGTTTGGTTGATTGTATCCCTTGATAGTAATCATAGGTTTGCTAGGAATTTGAAAAGAGTTATCCTTAGAAAGATGAACAACTAATTTTGGTTTTTCAATATTACAAATATAACCACTCAAGCGAAGAAAACTAAATAGTTTTGGACAAAAAGGTTTTCTTAGGAGGCAAAGAGGTTTGTTTAGGAGAGGTAGATGAAGAAGTTTTTGTAGAAGATTTAGAGGAAGATTGAGTAGAGATGAATTCATCAAGGGCTTCATCCAACATAGAAAAATATTCACTTCGAAATGGTTCATAAAAGTTATGAGATTCTTCCTTACTAAACACATTATCAAAGGCTATAAACTCTTGGATAAAGAAATTAGACAATATAAACAAGCTATGACTAAAAAAGAAATACAAATTGTTTTTTTATTTTCTGAAAATATGTCAATTCTATATTTAGAATTCTTTGGGTTTTTATTCCTTTGGTTCTATGATTTTGAAGTGAAATGCTAATAATGAATCCAATCTAAAGAAAGTAATAAATAATGAAAAGGAGGAGAACACATGCACCTAGAGGTAGGAGGGAGAAATTTCACTTTGAATCCCAATTTTTCAACTATCAAAATCACAGAGTAAGCTATTTCTAATAATTTGGAGCACAGAGACCTCTAACTATCCATCCTTGAAATTTCACTGCAAACAGGGAGGAATAGGTCGACTAGTCGGTCTATTCCCAGGAATAGGTTGAGTTTCGCCTTGTTCCTAGGTTTTTTTCTTAAATTTTCTAGGCATCTCTATCTCATTCTTTAGGACATTCGTCTGAACTGATATCTCAATCCGAGATCATTTGCACATGCAAATATGGAATTTTTTTGGTATGTGTGCAGCTATATAGGGGTTTTCTTTTTACAACCCCATGTTTTGGCAATTTCCACCTCCATAGATAGCCAATATAATAGAGGTAATTGTGAAGCTCATGAATCTAGATTATGTCTAATTGTTATGAGCTAAAATGCATATATGTCTAGATCTATTATATGTGTGATAGAATAAAACTTAGTATGAAAATGCAACTAATGTGTGATTGAATGCATCATACATTGGTTGGTGATCTCCTAGCCAATCATTAGTTGGTGATCTCCTAGCCATCTTCATAATCAATTTGTGTCTTCATGATATAGAAAAGATATCCTTGAACGCTTGAGAATGAATGTATATGCTTGATAGGAGTTTTTGCAGCAAGTCCTCACTTCATGGGATGTCTTCAAATTGGGGCTTCAACCTTGAAATTTATTTTCATCATGCCAAAATGAAGTTTGAGGGTTTCTTTTATACTAAATTGGGTGGTAGAATTGAGCAGGCTTACCATAGATCAGGAAACCCTATAAATGCATCAATTGACCCTACCTCAAATATGGGTTCAAAACCCCAAGATAAAATTGCCAATGGTGATCTATTCCAGGAACACATCACAATGGTGATGTGTTCCACCCTAAACACGCCAAAATTTGGTTTGGGGCTCCCAATAAGTTAATAAATATAGAATTAGAGTTCAGAAAACTCACTATGATATTAGGACAAGATTCCAAGGTTGTAAAAAGGTCAAATAGGGCCTAGGAAATGAAATAGATTTTGTGATTGGAGGAAAGATAGAGGAGGCCACTTAGAAATAAGGTCCTAGCTTGATTTTGAACAAATTTGAAGAGATTAGAGGACCCATATTTAAATTAGGTATGCATTAAGGGAAATCATGAAGACCTAGAATCCAAACTATAATGTAAAGATAGTAAGGCAGGTGCTAATCAGTCATTAAATTGTAGAGCACATAGGTGCTTACAATTTCAAATTATACAAAAGGAAATTTTCACTTAAATATGAGTCTAAAACCAATAGACATGTGTGCTAGCGATCATAGACATGGAAGTGTTTATGTTAGTTAAAACATTGAAATCTGTAAGGTGTTAGTAATAACTGAGAGGGCGGTGGGTGACTCAGTGGCCTCAATCTTTATCCTTCAAACTTAACCACCAATCTATAAACCTCAGATTATTATGTCCCTACAAGATGCATGCCATGAAATACTAATAATGATTAACTGTTTGTCAGTTTTCTCTATCAATCCTTATTCTTTCTTGATTACCGATAAGCAGTATAACTATTTACCAAAACTCAGTAAATAAACAGAGTATACCAATCAATCTAGAGTTAGCTATGTAAGATGCAAGACAATAAAGAAATGAATCATACACACATAACACATGAATACTTAACATGAAAACCCTGTTAAGGGTAAAACCACTGGGACCGATACCTCAAATTTTCAGTCTTCTGAAGTGAGCCCTATTAGGAGCCAACCCTATTCAAGGTTACAAACACACTATTAAGTATGACCTTGTTAGAGGATTTTATACATAGAGGTTGTCACTTAGTATCAGGAATCTATTGCTACCATCCTTGAATCAGCCTCCTCCTTAGACGGTCAATAGGTATTGGGAAATTCCAATGCTACTTTCATCAATCAAGCTTTTTGGCACTCCTTGAGATGTACCTCAATATATAGAAGACTGTTAAGTCCTACTCAGTTAAGAGACTTGATGCTTCAATGGTTAAACTGAAACACTATGACCTATTCATATTGCAACTTTGAATTGTAGATTTTTAGATCTATTTAAGTACATTACCTCTCTAACCAATGTATCAATTCAATCCTTGTGCTTCATAATTTCTTCTTTGTGATGATGTGCTCACTGTTCGTCAGTGTCTACAGAATTCCTTAGCTCTTCTTCAGCTTGTTTGATCAGCACTACATAAAGTTGTTCTTCATCAATTTCTCTTCAACATCCTATTTCTATTCACTCCCCTTAATCCCATTTGTAAATGAATTAATCTTGTCTTTTATATAGATATAATATTCATTATTTCTTGATTCTTGATTCTTGGCGTGAAAAACATTCCAACCAATTTGATTTAAAGCATAACTCCTGATTTGTCTTGTAGCTATCTTCTTGCCAATTGTACAAATCATCTTTAAATCACTCACTTATCTCTGGTTGAATAAAATAAATTAGACAACCAGTTAAGTCTATTTTTAGCTCTTCTAGCTAGATATTTTGTCATTTTTTGAACTCTCTATTCCATCGGTCAACACTACAGTTAGTCATCGGTGACAATTAACAGTTCCATCGGTGAGACTCCAGTTAGCTTCATGATCTTTGTCCTTCAGGCATCATTGGAATTTTTCTCGTCAGGCAACTCTTTCTTTAGATCATCGGGCAACCTTTCGAGTTTTCTCGTTGGGCATCCTGTGGTTTTGCTTCATTGGGAAACACTATACTTCTGATCGTCGGGTATCACTGTGACTGTTCTTATTTTCTTTGTGCATCGGTGTGCACTCCATCGGTGTTTTTTGTCACTTAGTGAATACTTTACTTTTATGTATTGTTGAAAGCATAACCTTTGTTCCTTTTCTTCTCTGAAGTCTTTGGCATTATGTACATGACCATACATATGATATCAAGTTGACATCAATGACAATACAATACATTAACTGATTTAATGCCTTGCATTATCTTGAACTTAACATTATCAAACATTCAATTAGTTACATGTCATCAATCTCTCCCTTTGGCATTGAAGGAAACATACTATATTATCACACTATACTATTTCTAATACAATATGAAATTCAACAGTTGTGATTCATCAAACTACCAATCTTTTTGTTCTCATAATAGATAAATGTCTAACCATCGGTAAGCTCTATTTTAGCTTAGATTTTATTCTTGCAGCTCTTTGTCTTCTGATGTGTTGTATTCTCTCCTTGTGTCAATTTCTCTCCCTTGACTGTTCTTCTCTTTTTATGTCTTTTCTCTTGACAGCAACTCTCCCTTTGTATAATTTTTCCATACAATTTCTCTCCCTAAGGATATAATCTCTCCCTATTGGAGTAATGTGACAATGGATAATCTCTTTCCCTTTTTACAGAAGGATGTGATAATATGGGTAATCTCTCTCCCTTTGACAAAAATGCCAAACAAATATCTCACAAATATCTGACATTAATGTCAAACAATCGTTTCTCTCCATCCATAATATATTCCTTGAATTTCCCTTATCCATCAGCAATACAACAATATGCTTTGGTGCTCAGTGCTGATATATACATTTCTGTATATAGATGTAGCTTTGAAGTTCATCTCTTTTCTTACCTCATCATTAATGATATTCTGATAATATGTAGGCTGATGCAGCCTTCAGTCATTTTACTGACTGGTACATAAGGGTTTTACCCCTAGTCTCTTTCTCAAGTACTCAAATGTATCCTTGGGCAGTGGCTTGGTGAAGATATCAGATAATTGTTCTTTGGATTGCACATACTCAAGTGTCCCCTCCTTTTCGTGAACTTGTTCTCTCAAATAATGATACTTGATAGCAATGGGTTTAGTCTTAGCATGCATGACTGGATTCTTGGAAATGTTTATTGCACTGGTGTTATCACAATAGATAATTACTTGTTCTAGGATCTTCATATGCATACCTTCCAGTAACTGTTTGATCCATGCAATATTTGAGCAATTTGCAGTAGCAACAACATACTCTTCTTCTGCAGTAGACTGAGAGATGCATCCTTGCTTTTTTCTAATCCATGTGACAAGTCTGTCACCCATAAAGAATGCTCCTCCAGTTGTGCTCTTCTGGTCATCAAGATTTCTAGCCCAATCAGCATTGATAAACACCTTAAGTTCAAATTTTCCTTCTCTTGTATACCATAATCAATATTCCTCAGTATTCTTTAGATATCTTAATACTCTTTTCAGAATAGTCATATGTGATTCCCTGGGGTTAGCAAAAAATCTTGCAACTATTCCTACTGCATGTGCAATATCTGGTCTAGTGTGTACAACATACATGAGTTTTCCAATCATTGATCTGTACAAAGTTTGATTTACTTCTGGTGTCTTGTCCTCCTTTGTTAACATATATCCAGTATCCATTGGTGTTCCAACTAGTTTGGAATCTTCCATCTTGAATATTTTTAGGACCTCTTTAATGTATTTGGACTGTGTAATGAAAATTCCTTCACATTGTTGCATGATCTGTAGACCAAGAAAGAACTTGATCTCCAAACATAGACATCTCAAAATATTTTCTCATCTCATTAGAAAATGATTTGCATAGCATATCATTGCCTCCAAATATGATTTCATCAACAAATATTTCAGCAATCAAAGTGTTAGCATCAGTATCTTCTTTTAAATAAAGATTATTGTTTTCACTAGTCCTTAAAAATCCAATACTTATAAGATAGGAATGAAGTCATTCATACCAGGCTCTAGGAGCTTGTTTCAATCCATACAAGGCTTTTTGAAGTCTACATACCATGTTTCCCTTGTCTGGATTGACAAACCCTTCTGGTTGCTCAATGTATACCTCTTCTTCAAGTATTCCATTTAGGAATGTTGACTTGACATGCATCTGGTATACCTTGAATCCTTTGAATGTTGCATAAGCAAGTAGTATTATTACACCTTTTAGCCTAGCAATGGGTGAAAAGGTTTCCCCATAGTTAATACCTTCTTCTTGTGCATACTAGTCTTGCTTTGTTTCTTGTGACTTCTCCATTCTCATTCAGCTTGTTCTTGAATATCCATTTAGTACCGATGACATTCTTGTCATCTGGTCTTGGCACAAGTGACCATTTCTTTTTTTTCTCAATCTGCTCAATCTCATCATTCATAGAACTTATCCATTCTTCATTATCAAGTGCAGCATTGATAGATTTTGGTTCAAACTCACAAATTAAACAACTTGAGTTTAAAGACTTACTTCTTGTTTTTCTACTAGCTTTCTTATCTCCTATGATTTGGATCTCTGGATGGTTCCTTTTACATATCTGGCAAGAACTGGTTCATCTCTTTGTCTATCATCTTGATCATCATTTTGTCCTTCATTTTGTTCTTCATCACCTTGCACATTATTTTGATTATTATCCTAACCATCGGTATTTGCATCCTGACCGTCAGTTACAACATTCTGTTGCTCTGGAATTAGGCACAGTTGCTTGGGCAGAGTGCTGGGTTCTTTACAGTATACAAACTTGTTGTAGTCCTCTAGTTCTTTTGTGCTTTCCAGCTCATTCTTTTCTACAAATTCATGTATCTTTACATTTGCACTTTCAACAATGTTGTTAGAGGCCTTTATAAGACATTTATAAGCTTTGATTTTGGTGGAATACCCTAGAAATATACCTTCATCACTCTTGGTGTCAATCTTTCCATTTCTATCATCCTTTAAGATATAATATTTGTATGCACCCTAAAATGGTCGCCTAGACTTTGGGCCCCATTTATTATTTTATCAATTTATCAAATCCCTGAATCAATATTTTCAAATATCAACAATATCAATTATATCAATTTCCTTGATCAAATCATAATCAATTCAATATTTCTTAAGGTTTGAGCCTTATTTAATTTAAAAGAGAAAAAATAAAAATAAAAATATTATTTAATTAAGAGAACATGCTCTCTTTTAATTAATTAAAAAAATCTCTTTTAATTAAATAATAA
>MU224583.1:21592-61718 GCA_018584345.1 Thuja plicata | reverse complement strand
CCCCCCCCCCCATAATGACAAACTACTATGCAATACATTATCCTAAGTAAGTTTACGTAAAGTGTATTTAGGAATATTTAATTACACCAAGACACCCAAAAATTTATCTAAAGAACCATTGTTACTAAAATGATCAAAATATGGCAACTCATTAATAGTGTTGAAGTCAATGAGATGAGGGTTCACAAAAGACAAAGGTCCTGAAGATATAACATTGACAGTAAGAGATGGCTTTTGATTTTTCTTATAAGGATTAAATCTTAAACAAAAAGAATGCCCATGCCCCTCATTTCCCAAGTGAACTTGAATTCCTTGTTCATGTATACCACATATATTCCCATTGAATCCTTGCTTTGCTAAAAAATTATAATCAAGACCATAACAAGAAGCCATGTCAGAGAGGGTTAATGAAGCTTCATAAGTCACGATGTCATAACAATTAGGTTTGATAGTTTCCAAAGACTCAATAGGATTAGAAGCCCCAGAAAAAAAATTATTACTAAGTTCATTGGAAACAAGAGTAGGTATGTGAGGTTCTTGATTAGTTTCAACTTGATCATGTTCTAAAGTTGGAACTTTATATTCTCCAACATAGGTTGGTCTAAAATTTAAGGATCCTCAATTGACATCCAAAAGGACACTAGGTGGAGAAGGGTCATCCTTAGGTATTAATATTGATTCTTTTATAGCTTGGGTAGACATCAGTTTATTGCCAGATTCAATACATTAACAAGTTTGCACTCTATCGTCAACCACAAGTGTGTATATTGTATTATTATATATTAACTTGACTTTATGATGAAGCATTGAAGGAACAACATGCATAGCATATAACCAAGGTCATCCCAAAATAAGATTGTAGTTAGGGGATCTAGGCATCACATGTATAAGAGTAGATAACATGACATGACCTTCCTTAATAGGTAGAGTAATAATACCCAAAGTTTGTTTAGAAACATTGTTAAATCCATGAATAGGAATGGAATAAGTCTTAATAGTTGAAAAAATTCATATTGATTTTGTGTAGCAATTCAATAATCCATACATTTAAGCCGGACCTATTATCAATTAAGGTTCTACAAATAAGATTTTCATTGATAAGGATAGAAACCATGAGAGAATCATGCTGATCTTGAGTCTCCTTAGGAGGTAACTCATCTTGAGAAAACATATTTTGAGCTTGAGGATTTATAGTATACATACACTCTAATAAGGAATTAGTTTGTATTTTGAAGGGGAAGGAATTGAAATATTCGTTAGAGATTTTTGTAAAGCTTCATGATAAGTAGGGGAAGTTTTGAGAACTTCCCAAAGAGATATCTTAACAGGAGTAGCACATAATTGTTCTACTAAATCATATTCCTTTCTAAGATTAGGAGATAGACATGGTACACGAGGAAGCATGGGTTAGGAAGGTGAAAGAGATGTAGATACAAATGAATTAGTAGGTTAGGGATTGTTTCATGTATGATAGGTATGAGCCACTGCGTGATAATATTTAATAAACTCCAAAGGACTCTTAGATTTTCCTTTCACTGTTATAATTGGTCTATTCAGAGTTTGGAAAGAATTTTGTTCATTATGTCCTTTAACAATAATCACAGGGTTGTTGAAATTTTGAGAAGAGTTTGGTTGATTGTATCCCTTGATAGTAATCATAGGTTTGTTAGGAATTTGAAAAGACTTATCCTGAGAAATATGAACAACTACTTTTGGTTTTTCAATATTACAAATATATCCACTCAAGCAAAGAAAACTAAATAGTTTTGGACAAAAGGTTTTCTTAGGAGGCAAAGAGGTTTGTTTAGGAGAGGTAGATGCAGAAGTTTGTGTAGAAGATTTAGATGAAGATTGAGTAGAGATGAAGTCATCAAGGGCTTCATCCAACACAGAAAAATCTTCACTTCTAAATGGTTCATCAAAGTTATGAGATTCTTCCTTACTAAACACATTATCAAAGGCTATAAACTCTTGGATAAAGAAACTAGACATTATAAACAAGCTATGACTAAAAAAAAATGCAGTTTGTTTTTCTATTTTCTGAAAATATAAATGAAATGCAACTAAAAAAGAAAAAAAAAAGACAATTATATTTTTTTGTTCTTTTTATGATTAGAAAATCCACACAAATAATAGATCTAACTAACCAAACAAAAGGTAAAATACATGAAAAAGACGGGTTCAGCAAAATGTGATGTATGAAATGGTATGCAACATAGAAGCTACTATAATCCAACTCATGACACATATTGGAATACCAAACACACCAAAAGGCAACCCGATTAGCACAACTAAGGAGTAGGGTTCCAATTCTAGATTTAGAATTCTTAGGTTTTTTATTCCTTTGTTTCTATGATTTGGAAATGAAATGGTAATAATGAATCTAATCTAAAGAAAGTAAGAAATAATCAAAAGGAGGAGAACACATGCACCTAGAGGTAGGAAGGATAAATTGCACTTTGAATCCCAATTTTTCAACTGTCAAAATCACAGAGTAAGCTATTTTTGATAATTTGGAACACAGAGACCTGTAGCTATCCATCCTTGAAATTTCACTGCAAATAGGGAGGAACAAGTTGACTAGTCAGTTTATTCCTAGCAATAGGTTGAGTTTTGCCATGTTCCTAGGTTTTTTTTTTTAAATTTTATAGGCATCTCTATCTCAACCTTTAGGAGGTTCTTCTGAACTGGCAGGTCAATCTGAGATCATCAGCACCTGCAAATCTGGATTTTTTTGTGTGTGTGGCTATATAGGGGTTTTCTTTTGTCAACCCCCAGTTTTGGTGATTTCCACCTCCACAGATAGTCAATATAATAGAGGTAATGTGTGAAGCTCGTGAATATAGATTATGTCTAAATTGTTATGAGCTAAAATGCATATATGTCTAGATCTATTCTATGTGCGATAGAATAAAACTTAGTATGAAAATGCAACCAATGTGTGATTGAGTGCATGCAAACTAAACATGAATACCAATCTCTAAATTTAAAGCAAAAATGTATAGATATAAAACTGACAGGAAGTCATACCCAACCCTAGAGGAAGAGTACAAGCCAATCATTAGTTGGTGATCTCTCAGTCATCTTCATAATCAATTTGTATCTTCATGATATAGAAAAGATATCCTTGAATGCTTGAGGATGAATGTAGATGCTTGATAGGAGTTGTTGTAGCAAGTACTCACTTCATAGGATGTCTTCAGATTGGGGCCTCAACCTTGCAATTTATTTTCATCATGCCAAAATGAAGTTTGAGAGTTGATTTTATACTAAATTGGGTGGTAGAATTGAGGAGGCTAACCATAGATCTGGAAACCCTGTAAATACCTTAAGACATGACCCTGCCTCAAATCTGGGTTCAAAACCCCAAGAGAAAATTTCCAATGGTGATCTATTCTAGGAACGCATCGCAATGGTGATGCGTTCCACCCTAAACAAGCCAAAATTTTGTTTGTGGGTCCCAATAAGCCAGTAAATGTAGAATTAGAATAAACAACTCAGTATGATATTATGACAAGATTCCAAGGTGGTTTAAAGGTGAAATAGGGCCTAGGAGATGAAATAAATTTTGTGATTGGAGCAAAGATAGAGGAGGCCACTTAGAAATAAGGTCCTACCTTGATTTTGAACAAATTCAAAGAGATTAGAGGACCCATATTTAAATTAGGTATGCATTAGGTGCAATCATGAAGTCCTAGAATGTAAACTATAATGTAAATACAGTAAGGAAAATGCTAAACAATCATTAAATTGTAGAGCACATAGGTGCTTACAATTTAGGATGATACAAAAGGAACTTGTCACTGAAATATGAGTCTAGAAACACAGGACATGTGTGCTGGCCATCATAGACATGGAGGTGTTTATGTTAGTTAGAACTTTGGATTCTGTAAGGATACACTATCAATCGCTCATTTTAAAATTCAACCAAAAAGTGGTGATTAGGTGTCATGATTGACGTAGTCCATGAGTTTTTGCCTATTCAAAATATGGAACTATATGTCTTAATCTTCTCTCTGCAAGTTTGCGACTTTTTCTTGTTTAATTTTAATTCAACACATAAAGTTGGAAGAATTTTTGTGTTCTATTGGGGCGTGATCATATTAAAATATCAAGATCAAATAATAAATGGCAATAGGTTTAACATTCACATAGTTTGATTTTGGGACCATTTCAAAGGGACTATGACACTAGGCACCCTATTCCACTAGGACTATGATATTAGGTGCCCTAGTGTACCTAAACTAGGAGCAAAAAAGAATGGATGCAATGTAGAAGGTCTTAGGACATAGGATCTAGTCACCTCATCAAGATATGATGGCGGTTTGGTTATGACAAGGCCAGAAATAGGCTTGAAGTAAGCTATTAGAGGGCATGCTAAAGCAAGGGCCCAAAAGGGAGTGTCAAATTGTGAAGGGTTATAATTTATGATGCTATAGTAACCTGCATTAGTTTCTGGCTTGAGTGACTTACTATTCCTTGTCCATGCAATCCAAGAGCTTTTGCTTTGTAACACATGTTTTCACATATATGGTGACCTTTAGTATCATTTTGTCTATATGATTAAGATATGTTCCTCCTCATCTCTATAACATCGTGATGTTTGTGGTTATGGGATAGTATAAAGAGAAAGAGAGTAAGAGAAGCTTGTCTATTTCCATGGTGGATAGTTGCATTTTGGTAGATGAAGAGGATTGCATGGAAGAACAACACTATTAAACTTGGTTTATGATCTGTCTGTTTTGCCTCTACATTAGCTAGAGCGAGATTTTTGAGGTAGCATCCTTTTAAATGCACCACTATTCATTAGCATACATTGGTGTATGTACAATAAAGCTTAGTACGAGCTTAGGTGATATTGTAATATGTGAGTTTGAGATCAATCAGTCCACCAAAGTAATGACAAATAATCAACATTCTACTTAATAAACAAGTTTATTAAACAAAATCAACGTTTCAGAATTAACATTTTAACATAAGAAATTTACACAATTTCAAAAGAATGATAGTTTAGTTTAACCTAACAATAAAGAACTTGTACTCTTATAGAGAGGTAAGAAATAAATAAGATATGTACACCTAGATAGCATAAATTACAAAATAATAAACTTCGTTTTTTTTGCAAACCCCAATAGACCAAGCTTGCATTGATTTTGTTATACATTTCCTTGTAACTTACGTACAATATGTCTCGTTAAAGCCGATCCCATTCTACACGCTTCTTTATTTAAAAAATGCTTCAGCAGACGCAAACTAAATAAATAAAGAAATACAAACATTATCATTAACATTTGGCTTTAACTTCGTAGAACCCTCCAACAAAAATGACATTAATATTATAAAAAACAACTGGCAAAAAATCTTGAAAACAACATCTGGCAAAGAATCTTGAAAACGTATAATATTATAATTTAAAAATTATTTCAGCGACCTAACGTATGAATGTGTAGTTGATCAAATCGCCAGTGATGCTTCCGGTGCTTATTTTATTAAATTATTAAGCTTATTTTATTTTTCATATTTTGATTCTTCTATCTTCACCAGGACGGCAATGAAATCCAATCAACAATAAATAGTATTCTATTTACATTGTTTTAGCCATCTTTGATGAGCTTTTCTATGATATGGGGCAGTTGGTTTCCTGTCGAAAATTTTGCAGGTGCAGAGAAATGAATGATGAAAGAATGATGTTGGTAGAGTCTGGGCTATACTCAATTGTTTATACAGATGATTTGTGGATAAATAGTAGGTTGAAAGAATTTAGGGAGCTTTATATGGGGATTTGTAGTACTCCTCAACTGCAGATAGCTTACATAAAGCATCTTGAAAACAGAAGTAAAAGCAGGTCATGGAGACCCAATTTGGGTACAATTGAAGAGAGTTTTTCAGCAGTCTGAACCCATTTATCCACATCATGATTATGTGGAATTCAGTTCAGTATTAAATTTGATGGCTGATCATACCTGTCAATTAATTTTGGATGATTATCCTTTCAAAATGTTTTAAGACATTCAAAAACAGGTATGCAGTGTTTAATTGTAGCTATATAAGAATTTTATAAAATCAATATGTATATTTTTAATCTACATATAAAAATTTAAGAGCTATCTATGTTTTCTTTCAAGGTAAAATAGTTTTTAAAATTTTAACTCTATTTTATTTATTTATTTGTCTAAGGTTTTGTCTTATCTTATGCAACTGCACCTCATAATCTTTACACATATGACTCCTTCACCAAACTTACCATCCTCTTCCAAGTAGATACCCTACTTTTTCCATCCTTCTCTCTTTCATCTTAAATGAAATTCCACCACGTCAAAGTAGATTCCTTCAACTTTGACTTTGCTATATTCACCTTCTCGTGCTCAGGAATGTCTTCACATTCAAAAAATCTTGTGAGGGAGTCTATCCAATCCATGACCAAGTCTGGATCCATTCTCTCACTGAATATAGGAAGTTCCAACTTACCATCGATAGTTCTCCTCTCCATGGACTTTAGGGCATTCAGGAGGGGTCTCCAATCTGCAGACACTTCCTCTTCTACTTTCCTTGGGATCTCTTCCTCTTCATCCCAATCTTCATTTCCTTCAGAGCTTTCCTCACCCCTACCTCTCATTTGGCCCCTCATCTCATCCATCTCTTCTTTGAATTTCCTATTCTCTACCATTTGTTCCTTACAAAGCTTTGCAAGTTCCAGATTAGTCATTCTTTATGGAAATTCATCTTCTTCTGCCTTGTCTTCTTTTCCTCTTCTTCTACCCAAGGGTCCCTTTCCCTTGGTCTCATCCCACTTGATGCAGAGCCCTTCTCACTTAGGATCTAATAATCCCCAACACCCTACAACCTTCAAATAGATGGTGCTCATAAGACAAGGCTCCACATACGAAGGTAAATACACACAATCATCTCTATGAGACACTTCATCATCACTTAGCACTCTCTCCTTACCAACTCCATTCACACAAGGACACAAGGGCTTGATTGGACATCAACTCACCCTCAAATGTTCCCCCTACAAACATGAATCAACTCTTCAGGGATTCCATCCCAAAATTACCTAAAACACACAACCTATGCATTAGGAAAAGGTCTCACAAAGAGATTAGGGGTATTTGCTTCAATGAGGCCTAATTAGGCATGTAGCCAGATCCCACCTATTTTCGGGACACAACTTAAAATTCCTCCAAAGGACCAAACAAAAAAATTTGATATTCTGACACCCTCTATTGAATTACACAACCTCATAGAGGGGGTCCTTCTAGACATCAAAGACAAGGTTTCAAACTCTCTAAAAGACCAGAGGGCTAATAGGGTTGTTAGGCCTAGGTTTGTAAAGGGACTACTACTTTTTCTTAGTTCCTCTCCAACACAAAGACACGTCCTTCAAGGGACATCCAAAACATGACAAAATCCAAAGGAGATGTACTTTGGTTCCACACACAACTCTCAAATCTTAATCATCTTCATAACAGAGTAGGTAGCCACATACAAATGTCTACCTAAGGCATCAAATTTCCCAATGATCCCTGCACTTCCACACTCCTACCTTCTAGAATCATAAAATACATAGGCCCTAATTGCATTCCACAGAGACACATCAATTTTTGATGGTGGAAGTGCAAGTTAAGACCATTTTGGGACCAAACCCTTATTTCGAAGGGTTTCACAGAGAGACACAGTCCAATGAATATAAAAAATAAACAACTTTTAGTCTCAATGATCCTAACTCCTCAAATCAACTTAGAATGGAAGGAAATGGAATTTAGAATGTTCTTCAATCAATCAGAGACTCCTCCCAATCTGTACATACTCAGAAACTTCCAAAATATAGGAAATTTGAATTAGTTTATTTCTTGAAATTTCAAATCCTCCGTCCAATCCTTCCTCAACCATTGGAAATTGATTATTTGGGGTTCATATACCTTCTCCAAACGGTTCATAATCACCATTTGAAAGTTCAAGGCATTGGGAGGACATTTGTATTATTGCAACAAAATGTTGTCAATGTTGGGAAAATGCAAGATTTCCATTTTTGACAACTTTTACATATTTGCAAAGAGAGTTACATTTTCTAATCAACTCGACCCTACATGACATAGGTTTGGATAAACATAAAAGAAAACATGAAAATAAATCCTATAGGACCTAAAATCTCTATGGACCCTACATTGTTGCCCCTTGGCTCTTATATCAATGGTGGTTTATAATACACCTAACCATGACATAGAGTTACACAAATAGGGGACCCTTATTACAAACATGAAAAAAACATAAAAGAGGACATCATATATTCCCTATACACTATTCCTCATCCTCATGATCAGAGGTGGGTGCTCCTACACCATACTCCCATGGAGAAAATATCTCAATCCATCTTGAGATTAGGTGATGAATATTTGCACCATGGTTCTCAACTTATTGTTCAGACATCCATACTACCTCAGGATCAGGTTTGTCTTTCCAATGGACCAAATACTCCTTGCATTCTCTATTTCATTTTTTATTTTCTATCCTAGTGTCTATTATCTTATCTAGGATTGGTGGATCATTCTTTGGGATTTCATCATCACCAAGGGTTTCCTACATAGAAGGACTATCACTTCCTTTCACATCATACTTGTAGAGAGTTAAATCACAAAAATTAAATCTAGGGGATAGACCAAGATCAGGAGGGAGTTATAGTTCATAAGTTCTTCCCACACTTATTAAGAATTTGAGAGGGTCCTATCTTTCTCTGAATGAGCTTTGTGTATTTTCCCTTTGGGAGTCTTTCCCTCTTCAAGTTGACCCATACCAAGTATCCAACCACAAACTGAACATCCCTTTTCCTTATGTCAGCATACTATTTTTATTTGTCAGCAGATTGTTGTAGCTGAAATTTAACTTGTTCCTGTACCTCTTTGATAGCAATTGCAAATACTTCACCTTCAACACCAATTGGTTCTCCCTAATTTAGTTCTCTCAACTCCATGACACCTCTTGGGTGTAGACTATACACAATTTGGAATCGTGAATGACCAGTGCTCATGTTCACTATATCATTGTATGAGTATTCTTCTTGTAGTAACATTGCATCCCACTTCTCACCATGTTGTCTAGTGAGACATCTCAACAAATTCCCCAATGATCTTTTGACCACTTCTGGTTGATCATTTGTTTGTGAGTGGTATGCAGATGAGAAATCCAAGTTTGTACCCAATTTCCTCCTATGAACTTGAAATTCATATCTGACACTATATTCAATGGTAAGCCATACATTCTTATAATTTCCTTGAAAAAGAGGTCTACAACATAAGAAGCATCATAGGTAGTCTTACATGGAAATAAATGAGCCATCTTGTTGAATCTATCAACCACCACATAGACACTATCATATCCCTTCTTGATTCTAGGTAATCCTAACACAAAATCCCTACTGATAATTTCTCATGGTCTTGATGGAATGTGGAGGGGTTGGTAGAGTCCTGCATTAGTAGATCTTCCTTTAGCCTTTTGACAAATCACACATGTCTCCACAAAATTTTCTAATATCTACTTGCATCTTGGGCAAAAAGTAGTTTCTCTTCACCAACTCTAGGGTCTTGTCAAGACCAAAGTGTCCTCCCATGAATCCACAATATTTTTCCTTGATTATGTTCACCCTCATGGATCATTTTGGGATACACAACTACCCCCCTTTAAAAATCAATCAATCATGTATCTAAAATTTTGAGAACTCAATGTGATATCTCTCATCAAATGATGTGCATACCTGATAGATCTCCCCAAAGTATTCATCATCTTGGTACATGTTCCTAAAGGTTTCAATCCCTACACTCTCCAACTTGATTTGTGTTACTGTCAGCACCCTTCTACTCAGAGTATCATCCACCTTGTTCTTTTCTCCTTTCTTATGCTTGAGAGAGAATGTATATGATTGCAATGTCTCTACCCACTTCATATGTATGTGGTTAAGTTTTTCTGGACTATTTATAAAACTTGGTGCCTTGTTCTTATTAAATAAAGTGAATTCCTTTGGCATCAAATAGTTCCTACACTTCTTTAAAGACTGGACTAGAGCGTCGTACATTTCTAATAAGTCATATGAGGAATATTTTCTTTTTGCCTCATTTAATTTCACACTAAAAAATGCTGTGGGCTTACCTTCCTAACTGAGAATAGATCCTATTTCCATGTGACTTGCATCACATTACACTTGGTAAATCTTGTTTAAGTCAGATAGTGCAAGGACTGGTTGTTGAGCCACCTTTTTCTTCAAAGTCTCAACGGATTCATCAGCTTCATTTGTCCAAAAACAATTACACTGCTTCCCTCCTTTTATGGTTTCAAACATTGGGGCACAAATGTGACTAAATTTTTTTCTAAATTTCCTATAAAATGCGGACAACCCATGATAACTTCTAACATTTCCCATTGTCCTAGGGGTGGGCTAAGAAAGTATAACACTTACTTTCTCCTGATCCATTTTTAACTCACCATGTGAGATTACAAAACCTAAGTAGATTATCTCCTCAAGCATGAATATGCACTTCTCATTGTTTATCATTAACTCCTCCTTGCATAGCTTCTTTAGCACCATGTCCAAGTGCTTTAGGTTCTCCTCCGTTGATCTACTAAAGATTAGTATATCATCCAGATAAAAAATCATAAATTTCCCAATAAAATCCCTCAAGACTTTATTCATGAGCCTCATGAATGTAATAGTACGATAGATAAGCCAAATGGCATGACTTTCCACCCATAAGCCATCATTTTTTCAAAGGTAGTATTCCTTTCATCCCCTGGCCTTATCCTAATCTGGTGATATCCACTATTGAGATAAATTTTAGTAAAGTATTTGTACCCGCCAAACAGTCACGAAAGTCTTCAATTCTTGGTATGGGAAAATGATGTTTGATCGTTATTTTGTTGATAGACCTTGAATCTATACAAAGTCTCCAAGTGCCCTCCTTATTAGGTGCAAGGATTTTAGGTACAACACAAGGGCTTAGGATTTTTCCAATGAGTCCTGATTATAGTAACTCCTCAATTTGTCTAGCTATCTCTTCATTTTTTTGGGATGTAGTCTTGTATGTTGTCTTGTCAGGAAGTGTAGACTTAGGGATGAAGTTAATACAATGACTTATGTCTTTGACATGAGGTCATGACATTGACATTCCATCTGAAACGATTCCCTTATAATGGTTCTGTAATTATTGAACTACATGATCCACTAACCTTTCTCTCTTTGGTTTTTCATCCCCTTTTTTAGCCACTGCTATGGCTCGTGGGATAGGGATTATTGCAAAACACACTTCTTCTTTAGCATCTTCCCTCATAACTTCTTTCCCTTCCATCACTAGCATTGTGGCTTTCTTTCCTTTAGATTTTGCTTCATATTCCATCAGAGTTAGTAGTTCAATCACCTTTCAATCTTTTTAATGGATTATGTATTTTTGAAACCATTATGGTATGCTTTGAGATAAAATTTCCATGGTCTCCGAAGTAGGAGATGGAAAGCATCCATTTTAGCAATATCAAATAATAGTCTATCTTTATAGGATCCTATTTGAAAGTTTACCCAACCCTACTCTTATACAATAGCTTCTGACCTTGGGTTAGCCAAGAGATCTTATAGGGAGAAGGGTGAGAAATTATTTTCATTTTAAGCTTTTCTATCATTTTAAAAGATACAAAATTCTCACTAGATCCAGATTTAATTAACACTTTACAAATCTTAACTCCTGATTTGCAGGTTGTCTTGAAGAGTGACTTTATTTGTGGAGGCTCTTTTACTGACATCTGCATGGTAGTTACTGCCCTTCTGATCATCAAATCCTCTCCTCTCTCAAGGTATCCATATGCATCAGGATCATTCACACTTTGATATGATGCAATGCTTTGATAGTCTAATTCTTGAACTAGATTTGTCCTTCTTTCTCCTATTGAGCTTATACTTTCCTTCTTTGGACACCTATTTTCCATGTGTCCTTGGTTATAGTTTAAGCATGTAATAGGTCCTCTCCCTCATTTTCTTCCTCTGAATTTTGGTCTCCTTCCTCTGAAATTTCCCCTATTGTTTAAATTATCATTATTACCTTCACCTCTCTGTTGATCGTGATTTGAGTCCCCTTGGGAAAAAAATCCATTCCCTCTTCCTCTAAAGTAACTCCTTCCTCTTTGGTGTCTTCCTCTTCCTCTTCCATTTTAATCTTGTCTCCCTTAGAACTTCTCTTCAATCTTAAAATCCAATTAATGACATTTTTGTACTCTCTCAGGGGTAAGAAAATTCAATCTTCTTGAATGGAGATTTTTAAACCTTTCATATATCAAGCTAACTTTTCTCCTTCTATCTCCTTTGTCTTGGACTTCATACAAAACTTCATGAAATCCCCAGTGTATGTGTTCACATCCATATCCTTTTGTTTAAGGTTTTTTCTTCTCCTATGCAACTGGACCTCATAATATTTAGGCATATATGACTCCTTCATCAAACTTACCATCCTCTTCCAAGTAGATACCCTACTTTTTCCATCCTTCTCTCTTTCATCTTGAATTAAATTCCACCACGTCAAAACAAATCCCTTCAACTTTGAATTTTCTATCTTCACCTTCTGGAGCTCAGGAATGTCTTCACATTCAATAAAGATTGTGAAGGATTCTATACAATCCATGACCAAGTCTGGATCCATTCTCCCACTGAATATAGGAAGTTCCAACTTACCATCCATAGTTCTCCTCTCCATGGACTTTAGGGAATTCATGAGGGGTCTTTGGTCTGTAGGCGCTTCCTCTTCTACATTCCTTGGGATCTCTTCCTCTTAATCTTAATCTCCATTTCCTCCAGATCTTTCCTCACCCCCACCTCTCATTTGGCCCCTCATCTCATCCATCTCTTATCTGATTTTCCTATTCTCTTCCATTTTTTCCTTAACAAGCTTTGCAAGTTCCACATTAGTCATTATTTGTGGAAGTTCATCTTCTTCTGCCATGTCTTCTTCTCTTCTTCTTCTACCCAAGGATTCCTTACCCTTTCTCTAATACCACTTGATGCAGAGCCCTTCTCACCTAGGATATAATAATCCCCAACACTCTACAACCTTCAAATAGATGGTTCTCATGCAACAAGGCTCCATATACTAAGGTAAATCCACACAATCATCTCTATGAGACACTTCATCATTACTTAGGGCTATCTCCTTACAAACTCCATTCACACAAGGACACGAGGACTTGATTGGACATGAGCTCACCCTCAAATTTTCCCCCTACCAACATGAATCAAATCTTTATGGATTCCATCCCAAAATGACCTAAAACACACAACCTATGCATTATGAAAAGGTCTCACAAAGAGATTAGGGGTATTTGCTTCAATGAGGCCTAATTAGGCTTGTAGCCCTATCCCACATATTTTTGGGACACAAATTCAAATTAATAAAAAGGACCAACCAAAAAAATTTATATTATGACACCCTCTATTGAATTATACAATCTTCTAGAGGGGATCCTTTTGGAAATCAAAGACAAGGTTTCAAAATCTCCAAAAGACCAGTGTGCTAATAGGGTTGTTAGGCCTTGGTTTGCAAAGGAACTACTACTTACGCTTACTTCCTCTCCAATCCAAATACATATCCTTCAAGGGACATAAAAAATATGACAAAATCCAAAGGTAGATCTTCTGGTTCCACACACAACTCTCAAATCTTAATCATCTTCATAATAGAGTAGGTAGCCACATACAAATGTCTACATAGGGCATGAAATTTACTAATGATCCCTAAAATTCCACAATCCTACCTTGTAGAATCATAAAATACATAGGTTATAATTTAATTGTACAAAGACACATCTATTTTTTATGGTGGAAGTGCAAGTTAGAGCCATTTTAGGACCAAACCCTAATTTTGGAGGGTTTCACAGAGAGACATAGTCTAGTGAATGTAAAAACTAAATTTTTTTTAGTATCGATGATCCTAACTGCTCAAATGAAATTATAATGGAAGGAAATAAAATTCCCAATGTTCTTCGATCAATCAAAGACTCCTCCCAATCCATACATGCTTAGAAACTTTGAAAATATAGGAAATCTAAATAAGTTTATTTCTTGAAGTTTCAAATCTTTCGTATAGTCATTCCCCAACCATTGGAAATGGATTATTTGGGGTTCATATAACTTCTCCAAATGTTTCATAACTATCATTCGAAAGTTAGATCTGTTGGGAGGAAAATTGCATTATTGCAACAAAATGTTGTCAATGTTGTCAAAATGTAAGATTTGCAATTTTGCCAACTTTTACATATTTGCAAAGAGAGTTGCATTTTATAATCAACTCGACCCTACATGACATAGGGTTGGAGATAAACATAAAATAAAATATGAAAATAACTCCTATAGGACATAAAATCCCTAAGGATCCAACATTGTTGCACCTTGGCTCTTATGTCAATGTGGTTGATAATACACCTAACCATGAGAGAGTTAAACACAAATAGGGGACCCTTATTACAAACATGAAAACAAACATAAAAAAGGACATCATATATTCCCTATAAACTATTCCTCATCCTCATGATCAGAGGTGGGTGATTTTTCACTTGTTAGAGAGAGAGAGAGAGAGAGAGAGAGATTCCTCAAATTTTTTGAAATAAATTTTTGACCAAGTATTCTTCCCTCTACATATGATCATTTATTGTGGCGTGTCACTAGATTTGATACCTCGCGACAACATTCATAGGAACCACTCTTATCTAGAGCCATTAGATTCAAGTCTACATTAATCTCTTCTAGATCTTCTAGATTAATTTCATTATAATTTTTTCCTAGAATACCTAACTTCATGATAGAATCTTTTAGAATTGACATGGGCACATTTGAGAAGAGTTTAAACATCAACCATAGTGGTCCTTTTTCTCTCCTACTCCTTTTAAGAGTTGGAATACATTATGTAAAAATTTATGATTTTATTTCTTTATGAGAGGAGTAATATTGTTCCACATGATTGGATCCTATTTAGTATTTATTATTAACAATATACCACCACCGTAAGATATTTATATCATTTAGGGGACTGCATTATCTCTCTTATTTTATTTTATTTTGATCGGTAAAAGGCCGAAGCCAGAATTTTATTAATATTAAAAATAAATATTACAATATAACCCCACTCGCTGCGGGCGCTGGTAGGAAACAGTGGGGTCAAGAAAACCTCCAGCCATGCCCGGGACAAAGTCCTGTACCTTATACATAAGTATACGTGGGCATTCGCATGACTCGAGTTCTGTCAAGATTTCAAAAATAGATAGGTCCGTGGGCATACCCACTACCAAAAAGACCATTTTGATTGAACAAGTTATAAATTATAATGATCAGGATAGTATGCAATATAATTACAGCTTGAGATAACCTTCCACTATCCTATAGCTTCAGTGTGCTTATATGTAGTTCTGAGTTGAATCCGTCCTCCTGAAATGCACAAACAGTTTTCTCCACAACCAATGGTTAGCTTGATATCAGGTCAATTCTACGAGTAACATTTGCCTTAGGCAGTGTGTCCATGTTCTGATAGTACCTCTTTAGAGATCTTGATTAGCGATTAAAAACATAAATAATCATCCTAACCAGACTATATAGGAATGAGATTTTGTATGGTTAGATATGTTATGTGATTCAGATAAACATTAATAGCATTAATAACACTAATCTACTCCTAAAAGATAAATAAGTATAATCTGCTCATAATAGTCTTGATAACCTCCTGTAGAAATTTGTTAGTGAAGGATCAAATAAAAGAGAATCAAGAATGACCCTTAAGCCAGCAGTCCATCTGCAGCTAGAACATATCTTCATAAAATGCACCGAGATTAATTCTAGCTATTACCATCTTTACTAATTATAGTATCTAGACAATATGACTGATTTTCCATGTATATAATGCTTCAAATATAGATGATTATAGGATCTAGTCTATGAACGATACAAGCTATAGACCCATAAATATATCCATGATTGATTTATCATGGCTGATTATCCATCTTTACTAGAAAGAGTAACTAGTGATAAAAAATTCAAGCTACAAACCCATATAAATATAACATTATCTCTCTTATACACTCTTATGAACTATCAATTATTTCTTGCATGTGGCTTTTCTTTTCTCATCCTTCCTTTAGACTATTTTTATTTTCTCTTTTATGGATGAGTTTTTTCCAAATAATTCTCATTTTCTCTATCTATGAAACTTTATGTTATGCATGAGTACCTAACATGGTGTCTTAGTTGGAACTCATCATTGCACCATGTACATTCTATCTAATTTCTAATTAACGTGGTGTTGATATGAACAAGATTTTTTTACATTATTGGCAAATCATCTAAGATCAATTCACACTAATTGCATGGGTTTACTTAGGGTATACATAATATATTTATCACTTAACATATCAACATAAGATTAAGAAAGGTGTCATAATCTTATATAATCCCATGTCTTATATAACCAAGGTGTCTTTTATATATATTTAAAAAATCATATTATTTTTCATCCTTTGTTAGAATAACATTATTCTCTCATATTTGATTTCTCTTATGCTTTCATTGAAACCTGAATCTTGGATGACTACATATTTTAAAAAAACTTGCATGGTAATAATAATTCTATACCAGCTCTTACAATTTTGAATAAATTGTATCGACATAACATATTTATTCTTGAATATAAAATTTTTGCATCTCTTTTGTGGTGGATTTTTTTCTTGAATTTTTTCTTTAGTGTATATTTGATAATATTATGATATTTCAATTTTAATTAAACGATGTATTTGGCTAATTTTCCTACACTTTCATTGCATTTTCTTACTATTTTCTTGACATGTGGTGTCAAATCACAAGTTTGATTAGGTAGAGGTTTTTTTCCCTTGTGTAGTGCATTTTTGTACTCTAATGACTAGGTGTTGCACAATATAGTGTTAGGTTGGAAAATGTATGCATAGTGATTTGTTTAGACCAAGATAAATTGTATTGGTTGTTAGCTAGTGGGCTCAAGAACTTGTGATTTGTTTAGACAAAGATAAATTGTATTGGTTGTTAGCTGGTGGGCTCAAGAACATTTGCTAATTAGATTTCCAATCAAGTCATGTTACATGCTATGATAATGCAAAATTATATAGCCTAGGTATAAAGCAACATGGAATGAAAGTGTAACAATGTACACTATGATGTTTAATCCATTATTCTTGATGCTAACCAAATATTGCAGAAGTTGATACACAATCTCACCATCACTATTCTCAACCATGATTAAAATATAATTCAAATATACGTTGGTTCTTAGTAATTATCTTGAAGGTGCAATTTAAGAAGTAGTCTCTTGAAAATTCTATTAAATCTCTATAGATATAGTATAAAAACCATAATTCTTATATAATATTACAATAGTTAAATTTGACTTTGAGAGTGGACGATAATTTTTTTTATCTACCATTTTTTTTTTATTAAAATCAGCATAATATGATTTGTAAGATAATTTGTTTTGTAACTTTCCTATTCATATCTAAATAAAGAAGTTACTCGTAAATTTAAATGATTAGGAAGTCTAAATTATTATTATTATTGAGGAGATATATGTTTTTAATGAATTGAATTTCATTTGAACATCAATATAGTTTTATTTCAAATTCAATGAAATCCATAATATATAAGTAAATAAAATATTCTCTAAAATATTTATAAAGTAGAAATATCAATATCAAGTCTCAATTCTTAAAAATTGAGATTGGTAAGAATAACGATATTTTTAAATTATTATGTCATTAATCAAGATTTAAATCCATTAACATACAAAAACAAATAAAAAATCTATTATAACTTAATAAATTTATTAAAATGAATATTCAAAGAAAATATTGATAAGGAACAACACTTGAAAGTTTTGCAAATGGGGTTGCAAGCTAAGTGCGCTTAACCTTGAAATAAATGTGGTTAAGCATGCATGAGTTGGAGAAATACTAGGATGGGGACCTCCCAAGAAGGTTCGATGCTTTAGCATCGCCCAAATGCAATGAGTACTAAGAGTTCCATTCATTCTAATGAGAAAATGGGTTCTTGTGAACTACTACTTATGAAATGTAGATTTATATGTTTGACTCAAAACTTCACAACTGAACCCTCATACAATATTTAACGAAAAAAAAACTATTCTTATAATTTGTGTCCGCAAAATTTCAGTTCTCAGAGCATAATCAAAACTCTAATTTTTTATTTTCGGATGGTTTGGTTGAGCTTTGCTAGGATTTTGGATTTTGTCCTATTTTTCTGAATCCTGCAAATATGTACACATCATACCATATTTATTGTGAGATTTTTCACTAGGGTTATAATGGCTCTAGCCAATTTTAGCTTAGCATTTGATGTTTTTGTTGAAGCTTTAGTGATGGATGCTCGTGGCGCCCGTCAACTAATGCCCTCGCAAGTTTGTGCTGAAGGTGTTTCACGAGGTACATCTTCCCCTGATGTTATGCTTTAAATTCAAGACTTTGATAATGCCTATGAATGGCCTGAAAAATATATTTTGATAGGTTATTCTTTGGGTAGGATTCCTCCTGAAAGCATGCCGCGAGAATGAGTTTCCAAGGCTTGGAACCCTCATAGGATCTGCCTTGATGGTGCTCAAAGCCTCACTAAGTAATTTTTTTTGTTTCACTCCTCGAATTCCACCCATGTTGAGGCTATTTACTCGCATTTTCCTTGTACCATTCAATCTTCCCTTTTTTTATCCTTGGTCTCTAGACTTTACTATCTCAAACGACAAGAAACTTAAAGGTTCGGTCCAAGTCAAATTCCCTGGTCTCCCTTTGCCTTGTTGGTCATTTGTTCAAACCATTGCCCAATCTATTGCCAAGGTGATTTGTGTTGAACCAGATCAATTTTTCAATGCTTGTCCCCAGTGTCGGGTTTGTGTTGAGGTTGACTTAGCTCACAACCTCAAGGAAACCATTGACATTCAAGTAGGTAGTACCAATTTTATGTAGAAAGTGCTTTATCTAAATTTGCCTAAAACTTGTTAGTGGTGCTAGTTGTCTGAGCATAATATTAAGGATTTCCATTTAGTAGTGCCAAGAATGAAATCCCCTCCTAAGGATTCAGCTTCCAAGCTTGCAAAGAGTGCCAAAAAAGATGAAGGATAGACTACAATAGTTCATAAAGGCAAGAAAGATTCAGATTCTACTAAAAAATAACTTGTAGGTTCGACTTCTTTGTCACTGATGGGGGTTTCTTTTAGATTGTGCCTAATCAAGAGGATATTTCTCCATCTTTTGTTTCAAACCCTCACCAGCAGGGGAATATTACGGTTAGGAGTGCCTCCTCCATGGGTTCACACTCCTCAACGTTCATCTATGATTGCAGCTCAACCATCATTGCATCATTCTCTTAACCCTTCTAGGTGTGATTAGAACAGAAAAGGTGGCCCAAAAAAGTGAAGAGCCATTCTCGATGGTGACTCTTTCACTAGCTTCAGACCCAGTTCAGATTTCTTGCACAATAGATTCTTCTCTCTTGGGGATGAGGAATAAATGCAATCTTTTGATTAATGAATTGCATCTCATGGAATTTAAGAGGTCTTATATAACTTCACAAAAAGTATTTTGTTAGAGATATTCATCATCGTGATTGCAACCTAGATTATTTATGCCTCCAGGATGTTAAGATTATTGGTTTCATGCTTGTTTTTGCATGTTTATTTATTTGTCCGGATAGCCTCATTTTTTCTTCCCAACATGAAGCTAGTTGAGGTGGATTTAGTACTCTCATTTCTTCCCATTGGAGTTCTTCACTTTTTAATCATGGCTCTGATCCCATGCTGAGAGTTTTATGGGTTTTGTTGTCAGTCCATAATCATTCCTTTGGGATCATTAATGTTTATGCTCCCAATGATGTTGTTGAAAGATAACATTTGTGGTGTTGGGTTTCATATTTTTTACCACCTTCTACTTGGGCCATGTGTGGGGATTTCAATATAGTTGAGGTTGCATAAGACAAGGATGGGATTTTTCCTTTTCATTAGACAAATAGAGAAAGAATGGATTAGTTTTACCTGCACAATGAATTAGGCCCCTTTGATCCCAATATCAATCGTCATCATCCCAATGGGGTTTGAAATACCTAGTGTACTTTTAGAGCTGGCTTTGACAAAATATTTAAAAGGCTTTCCTATGCCATGATCATAGCTCAATCTTTTTTTCATTTTCCAAAAATCAAGATTTACCTATCTTACCATTTGTGAATGTGACTTTGTCAGATCACCATCCCATAAATTTTTGTATTGAATGGCAGACAACTTGGATGTGTCTGTCTAAAACATATTTTTGTCTTAATACTTCTTTGCTTCATCATCAAGCCATTGGGGCCCATATTAAGAGATTCTAGAAATTGGAGACCAGGCCACATCATCCAATAGGATGGATTTCTTTATGGAATGATGTCATTACTTGTACTGCGATATTTCTTTGCATTTATTCTTGGCATAATTTATGGTAGAAAACTTGCTATGTACCATCGGTGGTCCTATGAAACCAATACCAAAGAGCTCCATGCTACCACTGAGCATCTGGATTTGAATCCTTTTGATGTTGACTTGCAAGTTAGGTTAGCTCAACTTAGGCACCAAAATAGATTGTTGACCAACAATCTTCCATGGAGCTCAAATTAAAGAAAGATTGCATTGGACCAAGGTGGGAGATCGAGCTTCGAAGGAGTTTTTCATGGCTCTTAGAGCTCGTCATACTTCCTCAAGTATAAAAATAATTAAGGAAAATCAGTTCTCACTTAACTTCCTGATATTCTTCAAGATTTTGTCCGACACTATGAGAAGGTATTCACAGCGCAGGGAAGTTCTCTTACCGGGGATCAAGCCTTATAGGATTGTATTGTGGTTGTGCCAAACAAGATTTTAGATGCCCAGAGGACCTTCTCTGAGAAGATTTTCACTCTTGAGGACCTTAAATAATTTTTATTTTCCATGGCGAATGAAAATTCTCCTGTCTTTAATGGCTTTCCTTGCAAATTTTATAAAGCCTTCTGGAGCTATGTTGACCCTGATTTGCATAAGGTCTACTTGGAAGCTTTCACTCTTAGTTGCTTGGGTAAAACATTAATCAAGGGAACATTAATTTCATACCCAAAGTCGGGGACCCAGAGGATATTTGCAATTAGAGGCCCATTACTTTTCTTAATGTACCTAATAAGATCATTTCCAAACCTTTGGCTCTCAAGATTCATCATCTTTTACCCCTTATTTTTTCAGCCTGAGCAAACTGGCTTTATCAAATCTCGCTAGATTTTGGACAACATTATTGTTATTTGGAAAGGCATAGAATGGGAAAGATGCTCTAAGAAGAGTGTTATTTTTCTCAAAATAGAATTTTCTAAATCCTATGATTGTATTGAATGGTCTTTCATCATTGTGATGCTTAGAGCTCTTAGTTTTAGGCCTCACTTTATTCAGTCTATTCAAATCCTTTTTGGGAATGCTTCTTCTTGAGTCAACATTAATGGTCATGAATCCTCAACTTTTTGGATTTTACGGTCTATTCAAGAGGGTTGTCCTCTAGTGCCTTCCCTTTATGTTATGGCTGCTAAAGGATTTCAATATTTGTTAGCTTTCGCAATATTTGTTGGTCATTTTAAAGGAATTTCCCTACCTAAGACATAGGCTCAACTTGTCAATGGCCACTTTGTTGATGATTCTTTCCTCACTTTGATTGAGGAAAAAGAAAACATTCAGGAGGCTTTCAATGTCTGGATACCTTTTGTTTGGCTTCTCAGTTAGTCATTCAATGACATAAAACACAATGTTATAGGCAATCCTTTCATCCGACACCACAATGGATTCTCCAGTATGGGCAAAAGTGGATTCAACACAGAAAAAATTTCACTTTCTAGACATTCCTTTTTCCTTCAAAGCTTCACCATTGGAACTATGGAATAATTTTCTTTCTTGTATAGAGAAGAAAATTTTTGTATTACCAAGCCACTTTCTTTGGCTTGTAAATTTCAGATTTGTTCAAAAATCTTGGTGGCTACCCATGTTTTCTATTCTTCATGTTGGTCTCCTTCAAAAGTATCATACATGAAATTAGAAAAGTTGCTGCATGATTTTATCTCGGCCTCTGGAGTTGACCATCATGGATTTCACAGAGTTTCTTGGGAGTATCGTTTCCTTCCTAAGGACTCTAGAGGGCTTCATATTTTGTCTACCTAGAAGCAAGGTTTGGTTTTTTTGTGCCTGTTGGTCATATTTTGTTTATTTGCTACATTTTGGTTTGGACGTGTGTAGGGTTGAAAAAAAGGTTTTTAGCCCCTTATAATTGTCTCAGTGTTTTTTCCTGGTACATGGCTCCAATGGTCTCTATTTAAAAAACCTAAGTCTCTGTGAAAAATCTACTTTAAATAATGAAAATCCTACTATGTCTTGCAAAGTCTTAAGCCCTAAATTCAAAATTTCTAGCCATTGGTGATATAAGGTTTTAAGCTCTTCATGGTCTATTATAATTTGTAGTTACCTTTTTGGTCACTTAAAAACTCATTTACCCATGTGTTTATTTGTTATGTCTTAGCAGGGTTGTTCCTTTTATTTTTTCCTAAGTCTTAGCGGGGTGATCTTTTAATTTATTTCCCTAAGTCCTTAGCCCCATTAAACTTTATGTCTTTAACTTTTACATCTCCCGTGCATGTCTTGTTTAGATCCAATAGTTGGCTTAAAGACATGAAGCCAAGATGAATGAGATCTATCCATCAAGCCATTAAGCCTATAGGACATGTGTCCTAGTGGGTCCAGTTGAAGTCAAAAGGAAAAAGTTAAAAGGCAAGCAAGTTGCAGAAGATCTTATGATTGGGTTAAAGGCTTAGTGATGATATGATCAAGATATAATGATTAAGCCATCATGCCTAAATGACACATGGCACATGGAAGGCCCAACAAAGCGGTAAAGAAGAGATTAAAGTGATGCAACTTAAAATTAATCCAATGGTCGACTTAATGACTTAAAGAAAAGATGCAGTTGATTTAATTTTCAAGCCATTAAGGCATGCGGCCATGTGTCCTATTTGAGTTTGTGGGACCTGCAGTTCGAAGCCAAGGGCAAGATTAAAGTGCAATATAGTTAATTTTGATCGGATGACAGGCATAATGGCTCATAGACAAAGATGAAGGTTTTAAATGTTCAATCCATTATGCCTATTTGCCATGTGTCCAGAATGATGGTATGTTTTCACTAAACTAGAGCTTTAATGATGAAAATATCACAATGCAGAGGGTTTTACTTTTTCATTTTGTGCTAGAAAGATGCAGAGGAATGAGGGTATTGTGTTTTTCTTCCTTATGATTGTCTTTGAGTAGTTGAAAAGTTTAGAAATGGATCAGAGTGTTCATGGTGCATTCGCTGGTTTCATTTGTTCATAAATGCCTTCAGACTATATATCCCATATTCATTGTGAAGTGAAAAGGCCTTAATTTTTTATATCAAAACACTCAATGCTTAAGTACATAAAAGGCACGCGCCTTTTGGAAGGCAATCTAGTGGTCGAATGGTGATGTGGCGACCAACTAAGCAGATAGTGGACAAATTTTTGCGGGCTCATACAATGATGATGTGGAGGAAGTGACAAGTTACAGACTAGCATTCACTTGAAGTGGTTTGTGGAGATAGAAGGAAATGTGCGCGAGTGTGCAACTAGCGGTTGTCTCATACTCCCAATGATTTGGCATGATGATGGAAAGCAGTTACGAGTGAGCGACTAAAGGTTAGCGGTTAGCATTGCACACTCATACATGTTGAAGGTAGTTAGTTGAAAGAGTGTCGAGTGAGCAAGGAAGTGACGCATGGTGATGTGGGCTAGCTTGGCAGGCACGTAATCATGGTAGAAGGTGCCAGGTGGTGCATGGTTGTGGGCTCGCAAAGGAAAATGAAATGACCAGTAGACGACTGTGAGTATGTGATAGCTTGCCACATGGAGGTCTGAGCTATTGATCGCATAGTCAAAGAGGTTTGAGAAGAGAGAAAGAAATGCTAGCGAGTGTGCAAAAAGGAGTGATCGCCTAGTCATAGTAGTTGGAGCCCGAGATGTCTATTGGTTGTGAGTGTGTGACTAGCCATTAGCAGTTAGTGTCACGTGCTCGCACCAGTTTTTGGTAGTTAAGAGGATAGGTTTCAAGTGAGTGATAGGCGGCCACGTTTCCAGTTAAGATAGAGATGATGCAAAGAGGATGATCTGACAGTCGTCACACACTTGAAGAGAATAGTGGAATATTCTTTCAGGGCTGGCGAGTGCATGACTAAAGATAAAGAAAAAGGCTTTGTTGCTCACTCTCAAAAAAGAAAGGAATATACTTTCAAAGGCCGCAAGTTGGTGACTAATCGACATGTGTCTGATTGTGGACGTTTTGGTTGGGTAACCTACAAATAATCTACAACTCTATTTTAAAGTACAAGAAAGTTTGAATCTGGATCATTGATGGAGATGTCTGCACCGCTTGTGACCATTTTAATCAACTTTCAAAATTTTAATGCCTTTCTCATGGTTTTTAGGCAGTGTTTCATGTCGTCTTGTTGTAGAACATTAAATAGGTAAATTTGATCCTCTGGGCTGTATTTTTACACCTGTTGGATACTATATGGAAGAGAGATTGGTTTGTCTCAATGTATTTAAGAGGGGATTATCTTCTTAGGGTTTCTGTTAGCATAATAATGGTATTTTAAACCCTTGGCTTGTCCTATTTTGTTCTTCATAGTAAATGAGGACCTATTTTAGAGTTTTATATTGCTGATTTGATCAGATTCCTAGGATCATGAGCCTTTCAAGGAGGGAAAGTTGATTTTATATAGTTCTTGAGGGTTAAGTCTGCTGGGGTAATTAATATAGATAAGACATTCCATATGTTATTCCTTTTGCAGGGCATGGTTCTTTAGTTTCTCAATAAGTTGGTGGCTAGATCATATTTTTACAGACTGGAAGCATGGAATGTTTTACCAGAATGGATGACAGAGCTTCTCGATGTTTGAAAATATTTAATATTCTTTGTCATATAATATTTTAATTTTTGTAACCCTAACCCTAATTGGATCTGAAGCTTGTTGCAGTCCTTGGTTCTATAAAAGGACTTCTAGGATAATTTTAGAGGGATGGTGAATTCACAACTGCAATTTAGTTTCCTGGTTTTTATCTTTTTTTAGCGTCTTTAGTCATTCTTGAATGTATTGAAGTAGATAGTGGTTTAATAATAATATAGTGGAATTCCCTTCCATATTTATTGATTTCTTCCTGGGTTTGATCTTTGAGTCCTTGTGTATGAAAATTTTAAGGCAAGTTTAATACACTATTTACAAGGTATTGGTGAGATTATTTTTGAGTTTCTTTGAAGGAGAGAATTAAATTCTTAAAATTAGTCTCAGGGGATTCTAGGTTTACATAAGAATTTGATGTCTAAATTTGGAATGAGTAAATGATTTGTAAGGTACTTCATTTGGGTTCTAGATGTATTGTTATTTAAACCATTTCTGTGAATGTATGTTCAGTTGACTCTTGGCCCTAGATTTGGCACTGGTCTGAACTTGATAGGTTGTTATCACCATCAATCCATAAAATTAAACAATCATTTTCATTTATTTTATTAAGAATATGTGTTTAATCAATTGTATTCAAGAATACAATTCACTTTGTTGATTCCTTGGAGATAGAATCATTAGGTTAGCCTTCCCGAGTCAAGAACTCTAAAAAGAAGAAGGATGAGAATCCTCATTTCACTGTTATTTTCCCTTGCTAAGTTAATGGTCTGGCTTGTTAAGCTCTTCATAAGATTGGTCTTGTTCATCTGCAAGGCATACTATCAATTGTTGCAGTAAAAGGTAGGAGGCAAATCAGTGTAACCCTTAATCCACTGTTAAGTTTATTGAGAGGTAGTAATCTATAAAAGGTACACTTGCCTAAGTCTGTGGAGCTCAAAGAAGAAGGAGGATTAATCCTCATCAATTGGATTATTTTTTTGAAATAATAATAAGTTGGGAATATAACAGTCAAGCATTATTTCTATATTGAGATTCTACATGAAAAAGCTCCCACAAATTGGCAACTCTACTAGGGAATTTGAATCAAAATATTCTATTTGGTTAGTGTAGTATTCTCCCAACTAGTTTGGGGTGGCGACTATGAGAAATCTATACATTAGTATATATATATATATATATAGACACACACACGCACACACACACACACACACACACACACACACACACTTTCTTGATATGAATAACATAAATACCAGAGCCTGGATGAAAAACATCCAGATGAAAAGATGGAAGATGAAGAGCCAATTGTAGATATAGATACTAGGAGAGAGCATTTCCAAAGATACCAACAACAAGTTTTCTTTGACTCAGATGATGAATCTGATACTGGGTGGAAAAATACTATCTATACTTCAGGTGATGACAGAGAGCATCCCCAGTTCAGGTTGCCTTGTGAAGAGGAGAAAATATCTTTGACCATAACAACAATAAATCAAGCTAGGAGTGCTTACAATTTGAGTAATAGGAGGGTAGAACTTGGTCAAGGTAAGCCTACTTCAGTATTCATTAAAGAAGATTCCTCACAGGTTGTGACAGGATCTCAAAGCAAAGATAAAAATAAGAAGGAAAATACAAAACAAGGAGAGTTTTCTTCTTCCCAAGGAGAAAAGGAGGAAGCAAAAGTTAATAAGCAAGTTGTTTCTAACAAAGGGAACAAAGGTAAGAGCACAAATCACATTTTCTCTTGATTGCCTTAATTTAATATGAAACATGATCTTATGCAAATGAAAGTGTCAGTTCCTTTGATTGAAATGTTAAAAATAAAGGAGCATAGGGATGTTGCAATGTCATTTTTGAAAGGGATAGTTGATGACCCTGTTGATAATGCAAGAGAGAGAAAAATGAAGGGTGTTAGTCATGAGACAGAAACACATATCTTATATGATGGTAATATTATTACCCAAGGGCCAAGAGCCCTCTCAAGTAGACCCTTTTTATGTAACCTTGTTGATAAACAACAAAATTGTAAAAAATCATATGATTGACTCTGGTGTGGCTACAAATGTAATGCCATATGGTGTAATGAAAGAATTGGGTATGAATGTTGATACTTGTAATGGAAAATGTTATGCCATGGATATTAGAGAGGTCCCTGTGGTGGGAACTCTGAAAGGAGTAGAAGTTAAGATGGTCATCTTTCCTGAGGCAACTTACAAAATGGACTTAGTTGTTGTAGATACCCAACCCCATTATGGTATGCTATTAAGTAGACAATGGGCTGTAGCTATTGGAGGTCATGTCCAATTGGACTTATCTTATGCAACAATCCCATTAAATGGGAATGAAGTAAAATTGTATAGAGAACCTTGAGAACTAGTGACTTTTGAGAAGGTGCAAGATAATATGCTTAATTGTTGTGTGGATGTAGACATGGAAAACTTCATAATAGAGAAGATCTTTCCACAATGCAAAAATACTGATCCATTAATTGAAGAGTCGAACACACAACAAGGTGGCCTATGGAAAATATACTTTGATGGAGGTTGTTCCAAAGAGGGATCAAGAGCTGGTGTTCTATTTATTTCTCCATTAGGTACTACATTCAAATACTCTTTCTTGTTAACTTTTTAGTGTACAAATAATATTGTTGAATATGAAGCCTTGTTTTTGGGATTAAATATTTCTACTAGGCATGGTATCAAATGTTTGAAAGTTTATGGGGATTTTGAACTGGTAGTAGCATAAGTTAGATCCAAGTATGATATAAAAAATGACAGATTAAAAATGTACAAGCATGTTATTTGGGATCAGATTAAATTTTTTGATGCCTTTAACATTGAATGGATAGAAAGGTCATAAAACATCATCATTGATTTTCTAGCTAATGTTGCTTTAAAGAATGGCAATTTGACTTTGAGTGGGGTATCAATTATGGAATTTAAGACTAGACTAGATGTCCCTCATAATGTTTACAACTGGCAAGTTTTTGAGGATGATCAAGATATTCTCAGGTTTATTCAGTGCCTTGACCATTATGAAGGCCAGCATGTAGATTGTAATTCTTTAGTTGAGGTAATTTATGGTAAGGATATTGTTTTGGGAAATGAGGTTGTCCAGTTGAGTTTTAGGGTATGTGCACCAAGTTGTGGACCAAAAAGGGGGGTATAAGTGGACACATATTTTCTCTAATTGGGTAAACCTGAACTTGGAATAGGAGTTTGAGGGTCATGAACTCAAAATAAGAAGATGTGTAAAAAAAAAAAATTTAATACTCTGAATCTAGTTTCTAGAACACTATTTTTTTTAAAACCCGATAAGATTAAGAGGGTCAAACCTCGCGCCCACGAAAACATGTTCCTAATTTTTTTGGAAAAACATAACATAGCTATTTTTGTGTGCGGTACAAAAGGTATAGTTATATTCAGTATTTTTTAAATACCTTTGGTAGGATGATAGGTAAGATTGAGATCTAGAAGCTCTGTAATTTTTTGTAATTTTTTGATGAGTATTTTTTTCTGTGATTTTTTGAAGTGGTCGCATACTGAAAATTTGGTTCCTATTCGTGCGCTGGGCATAACTTGCATCAAAATAATCAAAAATGAATTTGTTTTTTAAAGTGTATAGAATCAAGTGTAGAACAATAATATGTAATTTATTTTTAATTTGATTAAGTATTTCAAAAGTTATTAAAAAATGGTAGACATATGTCTGTGAGTACAATCAAGACACTAGTAAATAAAATTAATGTTTACTATGCTAATGTTGTCCAAAAATAGAAAAAATTATATGGTTAGAAAGCTGAGAAGACGTATGAGATTATGGTGAAAATTATAAAGCTACCTAGTTGACAAATTGTAATCCTAATGAAGATAAAGGTGACAAATCATCTTACGAGATTAAAAAATGTCTAAAAGAACAAAAAAGGAGGGGAAATGAGCCTCCAAGCCTTTGGGTCACTTTTCAAGACTCTTCCCGAGCCATAACCCAATCGGGTTTCTTAATTTCAAATAACCTGATCGGGTTCTGAAAAGAAAAAAGTACTTCAAAACCCGATCGGGTTCTGAAAAGTAAAAAGTACTTCAAAACCCAATCGGATTTTCAAGAAGTAAAAAATATTCATTTTATTCTCCATAACCAGAGAGAGAGAGAGAGAGACTCAATCTCCTCTTTTGCACTCTCACTTTGTTTTGCTTCCTCTGCACGCAAGATTTCAATCTCTTTTTGCATTCTTTGAATTGTTCCTAATTGGTTCTCGCTCTCTACACACAATGATGAAATTTTCTGTCTCAGGTCTTGGATAATTTTACCAAGTTGATTTTTCCCATCTTCTCACAATAATCTCATCTCTTCTTGCAAATTTTTAGTAATTCCAAATTGTTTCTTACCCTCTGACGTAAGTATTTTGTTTTCTTCCTTCACCCCACGAAGTTCATATAAAAGACATGTATAGTAATATTTACAGTATTTAGGAGGCACAAATTTGTAACAATTTGAGCAGTAGGAATCAGAAAATGCACACCCTTCTTCACCAAACTGTAAATATGGGCAACCTGAAATACATCTAGAAGTAGAGTTTCTCCCTTCGCTTTGGGCCATTGCAAATTAGTGAAAGTTTTCTTCTCTTTCCTCCAGCAAAATAGCTTATTTGAATGGTCACCCATGAATTTTTTTAAATGGCCGATTGGTTTCCTTTGCTTCTTTCAATGACCATCCATGATTTTTTTGAAATCTTCCAACCTTTCATACATATTTATTACAATTTAATACCCTCCTAGTACATAGGTGTTTCAAGCGAGTGAAATTGTACTCTCTCTCTCTCTCTCTCTCCAAAGTAACCCAATCTCCTCTTCTGCACTCTCACTTTGTTTCACTTCTTCTCCACGCAAGATTTCAATATATTTTTGCATTCTTTGAATTATTCCTAATTGGTTCTCACTCTCTACACGCAATGATGAATTTTTCTGTCTCAGGGCTTGGATAATTTGACCAAGTTGATTTTCCCCATCTTCTCGCAATAATCTCATTTCTTCTTGCAGATTTTTAGTAATTCCAAATTGTTTCTCATCCTCTGTCGTAAGTATTTTGTTTTCTTCTATCACCCCATGAAGTTCGTATAAAAGACATGTATGGTAATGTTCATAGTATTTAGGAGGCACAAATTGGAAACAATTCAAGTAGTAGGAATAAAAAAATGCACACCCTTCTTCACCAAACTATATAGATGGGCTACCTAAAATACATCTAGAAGTAGAGTCGATCCCTTCACTTTGGGCCATTGAAAATTAGTGAAATTTTTATGTTATTCCCTCTTGCAAAATAGCTTATTTCAATGGTTTCCCATGAATTTTTTTAAATTGCTGAGTGGTTTCCTTTGCTTCTTTCAATGGCCATCCATGATTTTTTCTGCAATCTTCCAACCTTTCGTACATAGTTATTACAATTTAATACCCTCCTAGTACATAGGTGTTTCAAGTGAGTGAAATTGTACTCTCTCTCTCTCTCTCTCTGAAGTAACCCAATCTCATCTTCTCCACTCTCACTTTGTTTCACTTCCTTTGCACGCAATATTTCAATCTCTTTTTACATTCTTTGAATTGTTCTCAATTGGTTCTTGCTCTCTACACGCAATGATGAAATTTGCTATGTTGGGGCTTGGATAATTTGACCAAGTTGATTTTCCCCATCTTCTCACAATAATCTCATGTCTTCTTGAAGATTTTCAGTAATTCCAAATTATTTCTCACCCTCTGTCGTAAGTATTTTGTTTTCTTCCTTCACCCAGTGAAGTTTGTATTAAAAAAATGTATGGTAATCTTCACAGTATTTATGAGGCACAAATTGGTAACAATTCAAGTAGTAGGAATCATAAAATGCACATAGACCTTCCAACGTGTTGAAAGGTGTCATAGGAAGTTGCATGATAGACCTTTCTGATGATAAGTCCACAAAGCTCAAACTTCTTCATATACATCAGGGCTTGCAAATCCAATTCTCACATGTCCTCCATGATGACATTTCCTGGGACAAAGATGACCATAAATTAATTTTTCTTTGCATTTCCTGGTACAAAAGCTCATACTTCCATCACCATACCTCTTTAAATCATGACATTTGGTAACAACATGTCCAGCATCATCTGGATGTTTAAGACAGTATAGTGGTATTCCATTACCAACATACCCATTATCTATAAAATTATTTATGATATCACTCCACACTGGAGAATTTTCTAAGGCTAGCTTGGAATTTCCAAAGATATACAGACCAATTCTAGCACTGGAAAGGGAAACACAAGTTTTGTTTGGAATGTTAAGAAATCCTATATTTTTGGATGTTTTTACATTCAAATTAGGAATTTAATGTTTCTTACCAAAGAAAACAATATGGTATTTATCTCTTGTCCTTGGTCAGGAGTACATTTGCTAAGAATTGAGCTCTGATTTCTAGATCCTAACCTTGCTAGACTTTTCTCGTATTCATATATTCCCTCCAAAAATTGATCCAGAGCTTTGTTAGTAAAGCACACTATGAGAATGGGACCAAAGGAATTTGAAATCTTATGAAACAAATCCTTTACAATTTGCAACTTGGTAAATGTTTTTCTAGTGCCTGGAGGGCACTGAATAATGGCCAATTTTTTGGTGAGCCCATGATTAATGGCCACCTCCTGACTATCATCAATAGAATCACATTTGCAGACTTGTTTCCAATCAAAATTATATTCAAGCTGAGCTGTTTTGGCTTCTAGATGAACTAACTGCTCTATAAATAGAATATTTCAAATGAAAGAAAAAATTCTACACCATCTCTCTCTCTCTCTCTCTCTCTCTCTCTCTCTCTCTCTCTCCTCCTTTGTTCTTAGTTTTTCAGAACCCGATCGGGTTCTGAGTAACTAGGAGCATGGGGTCGTTATGTTCTCTATGTGTGTGGGATTACACCTTCATGAAATTAGGATTACAACTCTATGGAAAGAAAATGATATTTAATCTAAGAATTGAAGTTAAACCCATGACATCTCATGGTTCTCTATCTAAGCTTTGTTAAGAGAGCTCTCAGCCTTAATCTCTCTCAAGGACAATCCTAGAATGAGAATAAAATGATAAACATGCTCTAATCTAGCTCAAATGCTCAAAGATATGTGTGCTTGCTATTAAAATGTTCATTGTTCATGCTATGAAATCAAAAAATGCTTCTAAAATGATGCTCTAAATACAATGCAAATGCTGAAATACTATCAAAAGCTCTCAAATGCTCTCCAAATGCCTATAATAAGGATGCTTTTCTCTTCAATTTCTTGGATCCCAAACACAAAGAAAATGGCTTGTATTTATAGCAATTTCCCAATGGTAGGGGGTAGAGTGAGTTGATCGTGGTCAAGCCTTGGTTGAGTAAAAATCTTTGAGGTGTTTTCAAATGGAGGGAAAATTGAGTGGTTGTCCTCAAAGAAATTAGGAATTATATAATTCAATCATTTAATTAATTTAGTCATGTAAGGGTGAATGAGTTGGATTTGATTTTTATTTATTTAAACTATACAATTAATTGATTAAAATCTATTGCACAATTTTGATTAATCCCTTTTAGGCTTGAATTTAACTATTTAATTTCATGATTATTTAATTCTTTGATTTAATTTGATTTTTGTCCACTTTGCTTGATAAATGTCCATTTGATTTTGATCCATTTTAATGCATTGAGATGAGATTTGAGGTAATTGGCTGAGATTTATAAATTTGATGTTTAAGATACACCTCGTCAAATTTAGGTGTCTACAAATGCCCCTCTTTGAATTGATGTGCGAAGCGCATTGATTCAAAGAAATATTGATGTCCTGATCATTGATTTGATACTGATGAGCTGATTGATTGATGAAAAACCTAATATGAAACTCTGATACAAAACCTTGATATGAAACTTGATACGAAACTCTGATGCAAAAATTTGATTTGAAACTTTGATGCGAAACCCTGATATGAAACCCTGATTCAAAACTCTGATTTGAAACTTGATTTGATGCCCCACTGATAAATTTTTAATTTTTAATGCCCCAGATTTGATATAAGATATGATGCAGAATCCCAGTGTGATGTTATGATGCTGACCCCCTCAGAAATGAAATCATATTGATCTCAGATGTGAAAAATTTGATGAACACTTCTGATAGAATAGATCCATGATGAGTGCATTTCTGATAAACAATGATGCTGAAAAGATGTCGAACAAATGCCCCAGTGTGTAGAATATGCAGATTTGGTCTGAATGGGTGAAAATCTCACAAAATTAGGGTAAAAAAGATTTAAATAGGTTGAAAAACCCAAATTTACTATTCATTTTCACTTTTCACTATTGAGATTTTGCTCTGATCCTTTGATGATTGACAGCGATCAATCAACGATGGTGGTCCCTATTCAAGAGCATCAATTCAAGAGAGCATGCCGATATCAGAGACCTCCTGACTATGGGCCTCTAGTGAGTGGTTCAAACCTTCTTAGTGCATTTATTGCTCTTTAAATAGCATTTATTACATGATTTTAATGCTTTCTAGATAGAAAATGGTGAAATGCCACGTATGATAGGTAAAAAGCCGCCTAGGCTAGGGAAAAGCCACCTACGTGTGTTTAAGAGCCGCGTAGGAGCAATCCACAGCCGCCTAAGAATTAGGGAAAAAATGCAACCCAATCAGCTTAAAAACCACCTAGAAAACCCTATATTTTAAAGGCCGCCTAGGAAACTTAAAAAGCCGCGTAGGACTTTAAAAGGTCGCCTATTAAGCAAAGCGCCACCTTCGATGTGTAAAGTGCCGCATGTAAGTTTTTTAACACTGCGGGGCTTAAAAATCCACATACACTTATTAAAGTTCCGCGTACCATAAAGTTTGAAAACTTGAGATAGAATAGATGAAATGCCTTTGATCGATCATCTGGATAACTCAATTGAATTCCAAGCTAGAAAATGTACATCCATAATGTCACTTAGTGTTTAGGATATTAGAAAATTCATATTGATAAATGTTTGATATGCCAATCAGATTGATTAAAATGATCATAAATTGTCCATGTGTCTCAAGATCTAGAGGTTAGGAACAATAGGTTGATGCGCTCAAAATAGAGCAAGGATAGATTTAATGTGTTTGATTGACTTAAAATGATCCACCAATAGAAAGACTAATATGATTAACTTTGTTTCAAAATGTAGGAACATTACCACAAGTTGCGGATATGGGGTGTTGCGTCTTGGATTTTTGATTTAGTTGATGAGCTCACACCTCCTGAGCGACGGACTATCGAGACATGTGATCTCAGTTTCCTTCTTGATCTCCCTCGGTTTCAGCTGAACCGAGTTATTTTGACAGCTATGGTAGAGCGATGGCACTCTGACCATAATACGTTCCATCTACCCCTCGGTGAGATGACTATCACACCTGAGGATGTATATAGATTACTGAGGATCCTGACTCATGCAGAGTGGATATATTATGATTGAGTGTATGATAGTAGCGTGTGTAGATGGGTGTTTGGAGACAACACCATCGGTGATGATTGCATTACTTGGGCACAATTTTCTTCTTTTCCTACTTTGCCAGCATTTTTAGGAGCAGTGATCGGAGGATTACTACTGCCAGCTAGGAGAGGTTGTGGCTTTGCAGTTGGATGGGGCCGGATACTGGAGGATTTGATTGCACATCTTGAGAGATTTGACGGTGGTTCCTATGTATTAGTGTAGTTATAGCATGATTTACATGAGGTTGTATACACACGTAGTGCATCCTTTTCAGCAGGTGCAATTTTGTTACAGTTGTGGACTTGGGAGCATATCCCTATCACTAGACTAGTTTCAGCATGAGTGCGGGTCCAAGGGTATCCATATGCATTTTTGCATGATGGCATGGTTGTCCAGCATCATCTAGGCAAGGTTGAGTTTTGGTGTCGCACTATTGATGATATTGATTAGGTCGTATGGAGGCCATATCTTCTTTGTGAGAGTTGGCAAGAGGACGATGATAAGTTGCCATACATGTTTTCTCCTTAGTGGATGATTGGGCGATCACCACTATGTATCTAGAGATTTTGCTTTGGAAGAGTGCTCTATTAGTACAGTCAGGTTCAGGACATGCCTCAAGGTATGGAACTTTATGCTAGAGTACAGGCCCATAGACCTATGTGGGGAGCACATGTTGACTATCAGTTGGCTTGTTTATAGATTGATCAGCTGGGATATGTTATGTGAGATATGATGACGCATGTAGCTGATGCAGGCATGTCAGTCGAGTATTGAGAGTGGTTCCTGTGACATTGCTTTGTCAGATTTATAGATTCAGCAGAGCCTATTCTGATGTGGATGAGCTTTTTGATGATGACAGAGATGATGATGATGATGGTGACGATGACAGGAGACCTTGAAGATAGAGAGTTCAGAGGGAACCTAGGGCTCCTAGAACATAGAGAGCTGTAGGACCTCAGATGCGGGGTGTTCATGTTAGAGGCCAAGGTGGCAGATTTAGGCAACCTAGATAGAGATTAGCGCAGGCACATGTACCTCAGAGATAGGCTCCTACCAGAGTTGGTGCAGAGTAGGCTAGGCAGAGACATAGACAAGTCCAGGTGGCTAGACAGGCTCCATTATAGGGACAGATTCCGTAGAGACCTCCATCTCCACAGAGACAGGTTGATCCTCAAAGTAGTTTAACACTGGTGATACCACAGGTACCATTAGCACAATGGGAAGCTCAGGCTCCTTTAGCATCATAGGCACCTCTAGTTCCTCCCATTGTGGATAGTTTAGTTCAAGATGTTTGAGGTTTACAGGCAAGGATGATTGCATTTACTGGTCGATTAGATCATGTCACAACTATGTTGCAGTAGTTTTTGGCTACTTTAGTGGAGTTACCTACCAATGCGAGCACTAGTCAGGCACCACCTTCTACACAGGATAGATCAGGTGATAGGGATCATGATGGGGTAGGGGGTTCAGGTACTGGTATTTCTGGAGATGGATCAGGTGCCCCTGTTGGGTCATGAGATAGATTGGGATCTATGATATCTGGATATTGCATTGATGTATCATATGTATTTTTTATCAGGACTTTGATGTATGGATCATTTGTTGATGTATCTTTGATATACTGATTTGTGTTATAGACATTGATGATGGACATTTATCTATGACAATCTTTGATTCCCCTATTGATGATGTTGTTATGAGATTTCTTTTATGCATATCTACATGCTTCTATGATGCATTTATTTCTATTATGCTATGGATGCAATGTCTTAGAGCAGGACATAGATAAATGGATGCAAATGATGTTAATGCAACTTATTTCTATATGCTTTTCTGATTTAATCATGATGTATGGATTATGCAATCCAATGCTATTGTTGCAATACTTAGTGCAATGAGAAATGAATGCAACTAGCTTTTTTGGTTTTTGATGTATGCAATTTAATTTATGATGCAATTCTAAATGAGTTGGATTTAATGACTAATGATTAATGTTTATTTTCTTTGATTTTCACTTGATATGAATATATAATAAATAATGAGTAATGCTTATGAATGCAAAACAAAGAACAATCTCATATCGATGATTTGAAACCATTAAATTGATGAAGTGTTGTCAACTTTAATTCCCCCCCTTGAACTTGGAAAAGTGCTAGAAATACAAGCCATTTTAATCTAACTTGAAAATGCAATTAATCTAACATGAAGATGCAATGTAACTAATTGTCCTTGAGGTTTGAAAAAGAAAGGAAAACAAAGATATTTTCATCATTGAGCATTGTGGAACTAGGAGTTGATATAATCCTTACTGGTGCCACTGCGACCATAAGAAAATGAATATGAATTTTATCTCTTTTGGTAACCCCTTCTGCAAAACCAAGTACAAACCTCACTAGTTGAATGACCAACTATGGGAGTATGAATACTGATTTGATCGGATTCAATGTTGCAAGTGATGACATGTAACTGATTGAATGTTTGATAATGTTAAGTTGAAGATGATGCAAGACATTAAATCAGTTAATGGTTTGTATTGTCATTGATGTCAACTTGATATCATATGTACGGTCATGTACATAATGCCAAAGAATTCAGAGAATCAATGGAACAAAGATTATGCTTTCAGCTATGCATAAAATTCAATTATTCACTAAGTGCCAGACAACACTGACAGAGTGCACACCATTGGTAAAGGAAAAGAAAAAGTCACAGTGATACCCGACGAGTAGAAGACAGAGTTTCGTAACAAAGAAAAATCATAGGATGCCCGACGAGATAAAAATAAAGTTGCCTGACAAGAAAAATCCAATGATGCTCAATGAACGGAGATCCCAAAGCTAACTAGAGCTACACCGATGGAACTGGCACTTGTCACCGATGACTAACTGTTGAATTGACTAATAGAATAGAGAGTTCAGAAAATGACAAAATATCTAGCTGGCAGAGCTTAAGGATAGACTTAACTAGTTGTTTTATTTGTTTTATTCAACTAGAGTTAAGTAATTGATTTAAAGATGATTTATACAGTTGGAAAGAAGATAACTATGAGATAAATCAAGAGTTAAAGCCGTAAATCAGATTGGTTGGATTGTTTTTTACGCCAAGAATCAAGAATCAAGAATCAAGAATAAAGAAATATCATATCTATATAAGAGACAAGCATAATTCATTTCCATAAACACAAACAATCACAAAGAAATCACATACATGGAAGGGGAGTGAATAGAAAGAGGATGTTGAAGAGAAACTAATGAAGGATAACTTCATACAATCTTGATCGATCAAGCTAAATGAGAGATAAAGAATTCTGCAAACACCGATGAATAGTGAAGCACAACATCACAGAGTAGAAAGTGTGGAGCACAAAGAGATGAATTGATACATTGATCAGAGAGGTATTGTACTTAAATAGATCTAAAAATCTGCAATTCAAATTACATTAGAAATAGGTCATAGTGTCTCAGTTTAACCATTGAAGCATCAAGTCTCTTAACAGAGTAGTACTTAACCATCTTCTATAATTGAGGTATATCCTAATAGATTGCCAAAAATTTTATCATGAAGATAGCATTGAGTGCCTGATACTGACACACAATCTAAGAAGGAGGCTGATGCAATTAGGTAGCACCAGATATGCCAGATACCTATTGTGCCCATATAGGTTGATCAATATTGGCAGCATATACATGCTAGATATCAAGTGATATACTCGTATTAAAATCCTCTAACAAGGTCACACCTAACAGTGTGTTTGTAACCTTTAATAGGGTTGGCTCCTAACAGGGCTCACTTCAGAAGAGTGAAAATTTGGGGTACCGGTCCCAGTGGTTTTTCCTTTAACAGGGTTTCCACATTAAAACCCATGTGTTATGTGTGTATGGTTTATTACTTTGTTGTTTTACATTTCACATATGCATTTATGGATTGATTGGTATACTCTGCATATTTACTGAGTATCGGTAAATAAGTTTTTCTACTTATCAGTTATCAAGGAGAATAAGGACAGACAAGGTAAACCAACAGATAGTCAATTATTATAATTATTTCATGGCATGCATCTTGTAGGGACTTAATAATCTGAGGTGTATTGATTGGTGGTTAAAGATTAAAGGATAAATTCTTGAGGCCATTGATTCACCCCCCTCTCAGTTATTACTAACAACAAGTGAATGTTGGTATTAAGATATTGAAAATCTAAATAGCCAAGGTATTCTTTTGCATGAACAAACAAAGGTTAACCCTCCTTCCTATATGAATGTCTTCAATGCTTCTTTGATGACCATGTCCTTAGATTAATTCACACAAGTTAAAAAATTTCCTCAAGACAGTCACACAAAAGCTTAAGAAAACATCATGTCTCCATCATTGCCAATCTAGTCGAAACATCATCGATTAGCTAAAAGGAACATGATTCGAAAAGGGTCAATGAAAAAAAACTCATCAAAAATTTCCTAGTGTTTGTGATATGTATCAAGATTTTCAAATAAGAATTCCAGACACTCTAATCATTTAGGGTGTGTCAATTTTTAATCCTGATAAAATAAGTCAATGAAACTCAAGGATCATGTTATGTGATCAAACTGTTTAGGGTTGAACAATGATATCTATCAAAGTTTCCAAAAATATCTCTCCTCTGAATCTGGAAAATTTGCTTCTGATGTGTGACCAAGATGTTGCACTATTGAATCCATTTAGTACCAAAAATCCATGATGTGTGCCCCCAAGTGATAAATGCGATCAATGTGAAACTTAGGGCAACTAAACCTAGAATGTGACAAAATGAAGCTCTGAGACTTTATTAGGATTATGCACAAATGATGGATGCAATGAGGATATGGACAAATGAGATGATGAAACGCAATATATACAAATGTGACTAGGAAAGACCTAAGAGACAAAAGGTGCTTGTTTCCAAGTTTTCACCTCTTGGGATTATTGCTCTTTTTCTCTCTTTTTTCTACCAAGGTGCCTATTGCTAGGTTTTCACCAAGACACTTTTTTTTCTCTTTTTTCAATTTTTTTTTTTCTCTTTTTGATGTTTTTGGCTTTTAAACTTTCCTTTTTTTTTTTTTTTGATATTTTCTCATTTTTTTGTATTTTTGACTTTTTTCATGTACAAAGGTGATGCTGACTCATCTGATACTCTCAACTTATACTCTTTCCTCTGATACTCTTTCCTCTAAATTAGGTGTGAAACCTCTTAAGGCGAATTCTATAGATAGGCTCTTGCAATTCATCGCCATTACAATCAACCAATTTGTAGGTCCCCGTTCCAAAAGAAGAAATAATGAGAAAAGGACCAAGCCAATTTGCTTCCCACTTTCCTTTCTTTTCTCTATCAGCCTAATTTTTTTGGATTTTATCCCAATACTAGATCTCCCACTTGAAAGGTTCTTAGTTTAATATGCTTGTTATATTTCCTTGAAATTCGTTTCTGATACACTTTCAAATGATCAGAGGCTTGAGTTTGATGTTCCTCCAACATTTCCAATTGTTGAAGTTGGGAAAATCTATAATCCTCATCCGTGATTAATCCATGCAATGAGACTCTTAGGGATGGTATTTCAACTTCTAAAGGTAGAAC
>MU224582.1:75373-86060 GCA_018584345.1 Thuja plicata | reverse complement strand
CATGATTTTTGTGCACATATCCATATGGTAGGTTCTGAAAGTAAAGATGATTCTAGGGATTATGAGTGGGATTCCTTGTCCAAATAATCTTTTCATGACATAAAGGTTGATACCATTCACACTTAAGCAACTCCTCCTAAAGTTGAGAATCAAGAACATGTAACTCAAAGTTTGAATTCAACTCATACATCAAGTGAACCTCAACAAGTCAATGTAGAACAAGCACCTCTTTACACTCAATGGGTAGGTGAAACTTGGGTACCTTCGTGGGTAGGAGATTCTAACCTAGTGTTTAATCCACAAGCTTTCTTTCCTATAGAAATCTTAGAGGACTCTAATGAAGAGGATTTTGATCCTTCTTCCATGGACCATCTTGAAGAAGCACATGTCATAGACTACGATGATCAATGTATGAACCATTAAACAAAGTCATGTCCTTAACTCCTTCAAATGAAATCCCACCCAATGAATCCTTGTCATTAATGCATCCCTAACTTATTGATTGGGATCTTTCCGAGCCAAATGACTTACTCTATTTCCCATAAGACAATGCAATGCCCCTATACCTCAATGCAGTTGAACCCAATTCTTCCACCAATGAATTTACTATGAACATGATGATAGGGGCAGGTTTTTAACTTCTTAATCCAAAAAATGAAGAGAAAATATACAAAAAAAATGAGAAGGTCTAGGGATGAAAACCACAATGTGGCAGTGCTAGACCCAAAAAAAGTAAAAATGAAGGATGTTTCCGAGGGTGAAAACCCAATTGTGGAACCTAAGGGAGAGAGGTTGGACAACTTACTAGCTCATGAAGATGAAAGATCACCAATACTTAATGAGCCCACAGAAAAGGTTAACATTGGAACAGAAGAGGATCCTAAATTCATTCACTTAGCAGCATCTTTGAGTCCTTTGGAGAGAGAAGAATTCATTGCATTATTTCAAGCAAGACAAATTAACTTTTCATGGTCATATGCTAATATACGCATATTAGATCCAAGTTTCATAATGCATCACTTAAATGTGAAACCAGGGGTTAAGCCCATCAAATAAAAGTTGAGAAAAATGCATCCACATGTAGTGCTTTTAGTGAAAGCAGAATTGGAGAAATTGCTCAAGGAAGGATTTATAAGAGTGATAGCATATGTCGAATGGATCTCCAATATTGTATCAGTTATCAAACATGATAAAACCGTAATAATTTGCACAGATTTTAGAGATTTAAACCTTGATTGTCTGAAAGATGACTTTCCATTACCTAGCATTGATGCCATTGTGGATCTCACTGTGGATCATTCTATGTTTTCACTTATGGATGGATTTAGTGGGTATAATTGTAATGCCCTGCCAGGGAACCCAAGAGAGATTAACCTAAAACATGTCACTATGTGTGCTGAATAATTTTTTTTTAAAAGTTAACACAAAGAAACATACAATCATGTGGAAGCGATTACCATTTATACGCATGCATTACACTCACATAGATTACACGAATCAAGGGTCCCATGACATTGAATTACTTAAATAAAAATACAACTAACAACATAAAAAAAGATTCCATCTGATTAAACATATCAAATACACTTACATAATCATAATTAAAATCCTCATGGATAACCATGAAACCACCATAAACTCACATCCACTACACATGTCGCAGGGTATGTGGTAATCACTCTAAAATACTTACTATTACAATTTCCAGATTACATATCACATGCAATACTCTAATACAAGATTACAATAATAAAATTACATAATTAATGATGAAGGAACATAAAGAGCTCATCTGCAAAGAAACCATCAAGCACCTGGTACAAGGATGTCGAATCTCAATGGATAAAGAATCACTACCACCCGTCTGTGTGGAACCACAAAGGTCCACCCCACCGTGCTGAGGAGATAACAACAGATCCAAATCAGAGATCCAAAACCACCAAGGCATAACCACTAAGCAAGGGATCCTGATAGCTCTCTAATTCGGTGTACTAATCATCATACAAGGTAAGACTCACTAATCCAGAGGCAATTGACAACGTAGGAAATCTAGCATGTATAAAGGAAGGTGTCATTATGTGCATCTAATCCCTTAAGTTCAGCCCTGATAATCACAATGGATTTTGGCACCTAAGTGACCATATACGGAGCTAATGTCCTCTCATAGTGACAAGGCCACTAACTATGTCAGGTACCTCATAGGGAAACTAACATCCTCTCAAGGCCATCTTAGCCTATACTAGCACTCAAGCATGGGTGAGGATACATCTTATTAATCCATTTTATATTCTAAATATGTCTTTAGTTATCACTTATTAAAGAAACTCCACAATAAGCAATCCAGTAGTCTCTTACAGACATGAAACTTATTGCAAGCCACCCCTTACTACACATCTAGGTAACCTACCCTAGGCTCAAAGATCCTAATAGATCTAGCATAGGTCGCAACCCTAGTGTATCCCAAATCCAGTATCCCACACAATTAGGAATGGTCACATATAGGTACACACATAGGTACATAATTGAAAGAGTCATCATGGTCAGTTTAGGGTAATATCTGACAACACACACACACCATGAAGTAACAGAAACATAATTACAGCCCCCCCAGACTTTGTATACATCCTAGGTCATCTAATGCCCCCAAAACAATACATATAAGCAAAAGAGATCCATTAAGATGTAGAGAAACATGAACGTCTTAAAAGACTGAAAAATGAACATACATGGATAACAATATCATCTATTTAAACCATCCACATGCATAAGATAAACCCATTTCATCCATTAATAAATCCAATTTTATGATTAAATTCAACACAATAAATAACATCGAAATTAAACCCATTCAAACTACCCCTAGCATCTAAATGGACTAATTAAAATAACCATTACCTTAGTTGCATCAATCTATCTAGGAGAGTACATTAATTACATCATTACTTTAATATAATGTAGACTAATTGACTCAAAAATTACAAAAATTAACTACAATGTATATTAATCATTCAATGATAACCCCCTATACAAATTAATCAAAAAACTCGTGCCATTATAACATTATAATTAATTATGATAAATCTGTTTAATTAATATTAATCCTAATACATATTAATATATATTAATTTGAACTAACACTTAATGTAATAATTAAAATTAATAATAAAATATTATTAATTAAAATTAATAATTAACATATTATAAAATGAAATTAACTTATATTTCTTTTGAACCAAATGAATTTAAATATAAATATAAAAAAAACACATAAATTAAAAACTATGTGAATGCGGGGGGACCCACGCGGGTTCCCAACCCCCAGCGCATTATGTGTTGTCCTTTATGGACAGTGGGGGGGGCTCGTAGGGTACCCTCCCCCTGTGCAATCTGTGCTCCCCTCCTTGGGGAAGGCCGCCCACCTTGGGAAAGGTGGCGCAGACCCATAGGGTAAGGTGGGGATGGGTCCCACCTTCCCTTAAACAATGTTTTTTTTTTAAATATTTCTTTCCTAAATTTTTTTTTTTTTAAAATGTGAAAACTATTAACAAGGAATTTTTTTTATTTTTATATATATACGAAAACGGAAATAAATACAAAGAGAGTTTATTTCTATTTTGTTTTTTGCTGACTTTATTTTTCTGGGTAAATAATTTTCTTTTTACACCAATCTGTATTAAAACAGGGGGTTGATTTTTTTCCTTTGATTTAATTTTTGCAATGAAAATRCAAGGGTATTAATAATTTTCCTTTTCCCTATAGTTTAAACTATAGGCAKGATTTAATTTTTCCAATTGTAAGAGATTTATAAGAGATCTATTCATGAAATTTCGACAGCATAACTGAACTATGCTAAGAAATATATAATMATGAAAATCTTAAATYCAAGCTTCTAACAAACACCTGAAAACATCRAAACACCAATTAATTATAAATTTAGTTTCTTCTATARTATAAACTATATCAAAGGTTAATTTTTTCATTTTCTAAGAGATYTAGAGGGAATTTCTTCCCAAAATTTTGACAGCATAACCCTACRATGCTAAGATTATAGAAAATGAAAGAAATATAGATCTAGGGTTTCTAGAAACACCCAAAAAYATAGAAAACATCCATARGCYATTTAAAGACCAAATTTAAGGAACATGCATTAAAACRATACAAAAAACYTGAGATCAAYGAAATTGAATCCATAYARGGCAAATGAAACCTACCTTTAATCCAATGCAAGAAACGGAAGAATGTAGCTTAGAGGATGAAAGTAGATCTRAAATCCTCAAACCCAATTCAACCACAGATTTGGCACAATGTAGATCCGAACACACACACACAMAAGCAATAGAAAATTCTGAAAMTTTGAAGCAACTAAGATCCACAACAATCCACAATTCTTCAAAAACCCCAAAATCACCAAAAGATCTCCAATTCTCAAAAAYCTGTTATGAGAGAATGAATGACCAATTTYCSCTAAAGAGATTCAAATTCCCCAAAACATGCAAAGATGAATGACAACTCCCAAGTCAATCCCTAGTTTAACTCAACTTCAAAATTGAAAGTAAATCCAAATTAATTAAATAAAATATGCTTTATTGCCACAACTCAAATTAGACTCCTAATTACAAGTTGAGATATTTTGAATTTGAAATACCTTTTCAACACAATTATGCACATGTAATTAATAAAATATTTAATTAAATAGATTAAATATTTATGTCACAATAATGCATGCAACCAAATATGTAATTATTTAATTAATCATATAAGCACATATAATATAGTTTTCAATTAAATATTTAATTAAATCAAAAAATTCAAATATTTCAATTTAATTAATTATTTAAAATAAACTTAGGATATAATCAAATCATTAATTCAACTATAATCCATTAATTCATTAAACATGGAAAATCATCAATAATCCAAAAATCACCTGAACACATAATCAAGCAATACACACACAAACTCAAGAGAGAGGGTATTCAAATTCTGTCAACCTAGACAAATTCGGATAAGGTAGTCATACTGAAACTCATCCTACATTAGGACGATTAGGCTTAGGTTAGGGTTTTGGATCTATATGTTACCTCCCCTCTTTACCATTGAGATGAATATTTATGGGCACGCTCACTCCTTCCAATTCAGGGAAGACAATGCCCTGTACCTGCAATCCTATCACCAAAGAACATGCATGTACTTACATAATATAATATCACAATCAATGATAGGGATCGGTCGAACGTTTGGATCTCGTTGAAGCAAGTAACTATGTCTCCATCCTCTACCACAACAACATGCAAACATATATATAAACATGATAACCATACACATGCAAGTATGGGGTAAGTATAATATAATCAAAACATAAATCATCACATCATGATAATATCCATAGAATCATAAACAATAGTCACCATCAAGTGAAAGAATAATACCTCTCATGAAAGTAGTCTAAATGAATTCGGCCAATCAACTGAAACCAATGCCTAAAAGAGTATGGCACCACAAACTAAAAAGAAAAACATGAGTGGGTAGTACATCCACCCCCCAGGATTAGGCTTACTCCTAGAAGCCCATAAACAAGTAGGGATATAAAACCCATAATCTAGCTGCATCCTCCCAAGTCACTGAAGACTCATCATTTGGGTCCCATTGGACCCTTACCTGCTCTATGGTGCGACCCCTGTGGGTCACACCTTGCTGCTCTAGAATACGTATTGGCTCCAAAGCTAGATGCCCATCCTCGATCTGTAATGCATTCCAATCAAGTACATGCATAATGTTAGGTATATATCTCTTAAGAACTGAAACATGAAAAACATCATGGATGTGCGAAAGGCTAGGTGTAAAAGCAAGTCCTTAAGCAAATGGTCCTATCCTCTCTAGGATCTCAAACAGTCCCACAAAATGAGGTGCCAACTTCGAACGCTTTCCATAATAGATCAGACTCTTCTATGGGTGCACTCTTAGGAACACTCTATCTCCAACTATGAACTGCCTATCCACCCTGTGAGCATCTACATACTTCTTCTGTCTATCATGTGCAGTCACTAAATGCTCATGAATCCTCACTACCTATTGCTCCATGTCACAAAGCATCTCAGGACCAAGAAGAATACGGTCCTCCAATCTATCCCAGCTCAAAGGTGTATGGTAAGGACGACCATACAATGCCTAAAAAGGTGCCATGCCAATGGAACTATGATACCCATTATTATACACAGACTCCACTAGGTACAAGTAGTCCTCCCAGTGAGTCTGTCTGTCCATGACATACATCCTCAACATGTCCTCTAGAACCTGGTTCACCCGCTCTGTCTGACCATCAGTCTTAGGATGATACACTAAAATAAAATTCAGCTAAGCACCTAAATCATGCTGTAAAGATGTCCAAAAGGCTAAGGTAAAAATAGGATCTCGATCCAATATAATACAGAGAGAAATGCCATGAAGTCTCACAATGTCCTGCATGAAGACTCGGGCCACAAAAGTTGTTGTGTAAGATGATCTCATCGGTGAGAAATGAGCCACCTTGGTTAACCGATCAACGGTCACCATAATAGCATCGTGCCTGCAAGGAGTCATAGGCAATCCAACTATGAAATCCATAGATATGATGTCCCACTTCCATGATGGAATGAGATTAGGCTGAAGAAGCCCCGCTGGATGTTGGTGATTTTCCTTGACCCTCTTACACTCTAAACATCTAGCCATAAAGTCTACAATCTCCCTCTTCATACCAGCCCAATGATAGAGCTATCAAAGGTCTGTGTGCATCTTCTTGACACCAGGATGTGCCAAATAAGGTGCATGGTGAGCCTCAGATAACACCAATGTACGCAAATCATCCAATGGTGGTACATAGATCTGGCCCATATGACGCAGAAGACCATCTATCTCCAAAACATATCAAGAGAATCTTCCCTCTAATGGCCTCCCTGAATCTATCTCAGCTTTCACCTCTTGATATAATGTATCTCTAGGAAGTGACTGGAGTATCCTACTCCTCAAATCCATGCTAAGAGTCAATGCTAGAATTGCCTGTCACTTGCGACTCAATGCATCAACAACCACGTTCTCCTTCCCCTGAATATTCTTTATCTCAAAGTCATATTCACAAAGGAATTCCATCCACCTTCTCTATCTAGCATTCAGATTAGGCTGGGTAAAGATATACTGAAGGCTACGATGATCGATATGAAGCTCAAATTGGTGTCCCAAAAGAAAATGCCTCTATTATACCAAAGCATGGACAATCGCCGCTAGCTCTAGATCATGATTAGGGTAGTTGAGCTTGTGATCCTTGAGTTTGCGAGACTCATAGGCAATCACTCACCCATCCTCCATGAGAACCACTCCAATACCCTCTAATGATGCATCAGTGCATACAACAAAATCCCCCACTGGATCAGGCACAAATAGGATAGGTGCACTGGTCAAACACACCTTGAGACTCTGAAAAGCCTCCTCGCACTTCTCTATCCATACAAACTTCTTCCCTTTCCACTGAAGATAAGTAATAGGATGAGCCACCCTAGAGAAGTTCTGCATGAATCTACGGTAGTATCCTGCAAGACCCATGAAACTGCACACCTCAAACACATTAGTGGGTGTTGGCCACTCCATAATTGCCTAAATATTCAAAGGATCTACTGAGATACCTTCTCCAGAAATGATGTGACCAAGATACTGAACCTCAGTCTGGAAGAATTCACACTTAGCCAGATTGGCATAAAGTTGATTCTTCCTAAGACACTCCAGAACTTGCCAAAGATGCTTTTCATGCTCCTCCATGGATCTAGAGTAAATCAATATATCATCCAAACACTGCATTCATCAAACACATGAACATTGATGGAGCGTTTGTCAACCCAAATGGAACCACTATGAACTCATAATGTCCATAACGTGTATAGAATGTTGTCTTGTGGATATCAGCATCCTCAATCTGTAACTGGTGGTACCCTAACTTCAGATCAATCTTAGAGAACACCTTGGCTCCCTTGATATGATCAAACAAGTCATCAATGCATGGCAATGGGTACCTATTTTTTACCGTTACCTTGTTCAACTATCTATAGTTGATACACAAGTGTAAGGATCCATCCTTCTTCTTCATGAAGAGGACAGGTGCACCCCAAGGAGAAACACTAGGGAAAATACTCCCCTTTGCCAATAGCTCCTCTAACTGTAGCTTTAGCTCACTCAACTCATGAGTAGCCATACAATATGGTGCTCTAGAAATAGGCTCTGCTCCTGGCACAAGCTCTATGCGAAAGTCTATGTCACGCTTCGGTGGCATAGCTGGAATCTCATCAGGAAATACATCAATAAACTCCAGAAGGATGGGATGATCCAAAGCCTTGACTTCGCTTTCCATACCGTCTATCTCATACATGGATACTGCATACATCGGACATTCCTTTCACATACATCACTTCAATTGCATAGCGGATATCATGCGAAGGGATATGGGTCAAGGAATCCCCACAATACGACACTCACTGCCAGCATCATTCTCAAAAAGGATGATCTTCCCTCTACAATCAATCTTAGCTCCATGAGCTCCCAACCAGTCCATTCCTAAGACAACCCCATATGACCCCAAAGGAATCACACATAGGTCAACTAAGGTAATGAAATTCCCTAGGTTCAGTTCACAACCATGAACCAAGGAACCCGTAGCTTCCCTAACCCCTGAGGCTAGCTCCACTTGCCAACCTAATGCTTGCTTTACAGCCACAAGCTCACAACGCTCAACAAGGAAAGGTGAAATAAAAGAGTCGGTAGCTCCTGAATCAAATAATACAGAAATGGAAGTACCTTGAATAGTACCTAAAGTCTCAATGACTGTGCCCTGATGCTCTGCTTGCATCTGATCAAGAGCTGCAAACACTCTATGTGAACCTCCCCCTACAGTAGGCTCTAAGGCTGCTGGCCTCTGTGTAGAAAATTGTGGTGCTCTCTGCAGACAATTCACCGCAATGTGGCCAAACTAACCACAGGTGAAACACCCTGTGCCTCTAAAGTTGCCTCTCCCATTAGAGGGCACACTAGACTACTAGACACTCCCATGACTTGCACTAGGTTGTGTGCTCTGAGCTGGCCAGTTGGACTGATTAAACCTATGGCACTATCCACTCCTCACACTCTTTCCACTCTGGGTAGGAGGTACATCCTTTTGCTGCTGCTACTGATGCTAACTTTGTCACTGGTTCTGATTGCCTCTATAATAATTGGATGGCTTTTTGAAGTTCCCAGCGCCCTGCAACTGGTTACCTCTACAGCCCCCTCCAAGAGCTCCACTAGCCTGACCACCCTGTCTACCTCCATGGCCTAATGCCAAGTTCACCTCTGATAAAGTAGCCTTAATCACTATAGCTCGCAGGTCTAATGGATCAAAGAGCTTCACATCCCCTACAATGCGAGTGTTAAGCCCACGTACAAAATGTTGTACCAACATAGTGGTATCCTCACTATATCTAGAATACTTCTTGAGCTCGTAGAAACGATGCTCGTACTGTTCCACAGTCAATGTCAGCTACCTAAGGTTATGGAAAACATTATCTCTCTGCCGCCTCCACTAATCAGATAGGAACCTCTCTCTAAAATTCTCGAGAAAGATTTCTCAAGTAATGGTGTCCATACGGAGTCCAAGCTTCTGCTCCTCTATCTTCCACCAGATAGCCACAAAATGAGTCAACTACATAAAAGTGTATCTCACTTTAGTATTACTACTAAAGGGATGCATCGCGAATACTCTATCCAATGCAATCAACCAGGTCTCTGCCTCTAAACTAGAATCTTGTCCAGCGAAAGGAATGGTCTTTCCTCTCGTCAAATCTCTCATGTGGTTGGCTGCAACCACTGTTGGATCCACAAAAATAGTCCTCCCATGAGGGCTCTCTCTCTCTCTCTCTCTCTCTCTCTCTCTCCTCCTACTGTTGGGAGTGATGAGATGCCTCTCGCTCCACCCTAGCCCTCTTAGGAAGGTGATCAAGGATAGCCTGTAGGATCTATCTAGTGTTCATACCCCCAGACTCATCCTAATCCTCTCTCCTTTGTTCACCTCTATCCTACTATTGTTCCCTCTCATGTCTGACGCTAGTGGAGGAGCTAGCCTTTTTCCCTTCCCCACAGGCACCCGACCTACCCCTACCACGGCCTCTAGCTACACGTGTCTCAGGCATAATTCCTAAATCAAATAGAGATGGATACAACATTCACCACATAGCTTGAAACATAAACTAAAGCATAAATAAATAAAGCATAAAGAAATACATCAAAACAAATGTGTAGCATGTCTATGTTTTAGTTTCAGTTTAAGCTAGACACAACCTAATGGGCGTATAATTCCTAGAGTTCCTAGTGTAGAAACTAGGGCTCTGATACCAGATGTAATGCCCCGCTAGGGAACCCAAGAGAGATTAACCTAAAACATGTCACTATGTGTGTTGAATAATTTTTTTTTAAAAGTTAACATAAAGAAACATACAATCATGCGGAAGCAATTACCATTTATACACATGTATTATACTCACATAGATTACATGACTCAAGGGTCCCATGATGTTGAATTACTTAAATCAGAACACAACTAACAACATAAAAAAAGATTCCATCTAATTAAACATATCAAATACACTTACATAATCATAATTACAATCCTCATGGATAACCATGAAACCACCAT
>MU224582.1:59305-72023 GCA_018584345.1 Thuja plicata | reverse complement strand
ATATTGTTGCATAAGGTGAAGCTCATAGCCAAGATTGATCCCTTAAAATACTTGCTTAGCAACACAGCTTTAACTAGAAGGATTGCAAAGTGGGTCATGGTACTTAGTGAATTCAACATTGAATATGTTGATAGGAAAGTAATCAAAGTTCAAGTTATAGCAGATCAATTGGCTGAATATCCTCAAGAATCTACACATCCTATGCAAGTGGAATTCCCAGATTTTGAAATTGTGAATGTAGAAGCTAAGACATGGACTCTATACTTTGATGGATCCTATACCCAAAATGGTAGTGGAGCAAGCATTCTTTTGATTACACCACAAGGTTACACAATCCCAAAATCTTACAAGTTATTGTTCCCTTGTACCAATAACATAGCAGAGTATGAAGCTTTGGTCATAGGAATCAAGATGGCCTTGGAATGGAATGTCATAGAATTACAAGTCTATAGGGACTCTCAATTAGTCATTAATCAAGTTAATGATGAATATAATACTAAGGATGAAAAACTGATGCCTTACATGAAATTGGTGGATAATTGGAAAAAGTACTTTTCTTTGATTACCTTTGAACAAATTCCAAGAGACAAGAATAGAGTAGTAGATGCAATGGCTACCTTGGCATATTTTCTTCAAATGCTCGATCAAAATGAAAAGTATGAGTTCTTGGTGGTAGAATTGGTTAAACCAACATTTGACCTACCTGATACCCAAATTATTTCCTTTTTAAATGGACATGACTCACCATGGTATGGACCCATCTATGCCTACCTAAAAGATCAAACCCTACCTATAGAACAAACCCATGCTCAACAGAAAAATTTCATAAGACAAGTAGCCCGCTATACCATCCTTTCTGACACATTGTATCGTAAAGGTCTTGACGGAACACTCCTTAGATGTCTAGAGGAAGATGAATCCAAATTAGCTTTAAAAGACGTCCACAAGGGGATTTTTAGGTCACATTCAAGTGGTTTAAACCTAGCTAAGAAAATCCTATGTATGGAGTGCTTTTGGAAAACCTTAGAAAGAGATGCTTGTCAATATGTCAAAGCTTGTGCAAAATTTCAATACCATGGAGACATGATCCATGCACTAGGACAAGAATTACACCCTTTTGTCACACCATGGCCATTCTATCAATGGGGTTTTGATTTGATTGGGATGATTTATCCACCCTCTTCAAATGGACATAAGTATATAATCAGGGCAATAGAATACTTCACTAAATGGGTTGAGGCTTTCCCTTTATCAACTGTAATAGGGAAGAAAATTTCTATGTTCATACTAAATCATATCATTTGCAGATATGGCATTCCTCACGCCATCATCACAGATAATGAAAAATAGTTTAAGAACAAAGATGTTGATGAACTTTGTGACACATTCCATATTAGACATCACTCTTCATCCATTTACTATCCCTAAGGTAATGGACAAGTAGAAGCTACCAACGAGAACATCCTTAAAATCCTTAAGTGATCCATCGACAAATCAGGAAAGGATTGGCATCTTCAAATCAATCAAGAACTGTGGGCCTATAGGACTAGTATTCGAACCCCAATAGGAGCTACACCTTTTTCATTTGTTTATGGGGCCGAAGCTGTCCTACCTTTAGAAGTTGAAGTACCATCCCTAAGAGTCTCATTGAATGGATTAATAATGGATGAAGATTATCGAGTTGCCTGACTTCAACAATTGGAATTGTTGGAGGAGAATCAAACTCAAGCCTATGATCATTTGAAAGTGTATTTGAATCGCATTTCAAGGAACTATAATAAGCATATCAAACCATGAACCTTTCAAGTAGGAGATCTAGTATTGAGAGAAAATCCAAAAAATCATGCTGATAGAGAAAAGAAAGGAAAGTGGGAAGCAAATTGGCTTGGTCCTTTTGTCATTGTTTCTTCATTTGGAATGGGGACCTACAAATTGGCCAATTGTGATAGTGATGAATTGCTAGAACCTATCAATAGCATTCATCTTAAGAGATTTCACACCTGATTCAGAGGAAAGAGTATTAGCGGAAAGAGTATAAGTTGAGATTATTAGGTGAGTCAGCATCACCTTTGTACATGGAAAAATTCAAAAATACCAAAAAAAAAATCAGAAAAGATCAAAATACAAAAAAATCAGAAAGTTCAAAAGCCAAAAACTTTTAAAAATAAAAGAAAAAAAAGTGCCTTGGTGAAAACCTAGCAATAGGCACCTTGGTAGCAAAAAAAAGAGAGAAAAAGAGTAATAATCCCAAGAGGTGAAAACTTGGAAACAGGTGCCTTTTGTCCCTTAGGTGTTTCCTAGTTGCATTTGTCCATATTGCGTTTCATCATCTCACTTGTCCATATCCTCATTGCATCTGTCATTTGTGCATCGTCCTAATAATGTCTCAGGGTTGCATTTTTTGTCACATTCTAGGTTAAGTTGCCCTAACTTTCACATTGGTCACATTTATCACTTGGGGGCATGCATCATAAAATTTTTGGTACCAACTGGATTCAATAGTGCAACATCTTGGTCATACACCAGAAGTAGATTTTTAGATTCAGAGGAGAGATATATTTGGAACCTTTGATAGATATCATTATTCAACCCTAAATAGTTTGATCGCATAACATAATCCTTGAACTTCATTGACTTATTTTATTAGGATTAAAAATTGACATACCCTAAATGATCAGACTGTCTAGAATTCTTATTTGAGAATCTTGATACATTTCACAAAGACTTGGAATTTTTGATGATTTTTTCATTGACTTTTTTGAGTCATGTTCTTTTTAGCTAATCGATAATGCTTCAACTAGATTGGCAATAATAGAGACATGATATTTTCTTAAACTTCTGAGTGATTGTTTTGAGGAAGATTCTTTAACTTGTGTGAATTAGTCTAAGGACATGGTCATCAAAGAACCATAGAGGACATTCATATGGGAAGGAGGGTTAACCTTTGTTTGTTCATGTAAAAGGATACCTTGGCTATTTATATTTTCCATATCTTAATATCAACATCCACTGGCAACATTGAATCTGATTAAACTGGTATTCATACTCCCATAGTTGGTCATTCAACTTGTGAGGGTTGTACTTGGTTTCATAGCACCGGTTACCACAAGAGAGAAAGTCATATTCATATTCTTATGGTCGCAGTGGCACCAGTAAGGATTGTATTAACTCCTAGTTCCACAACGCTCTATGATGAAAATATATCTCAGTTTGCATTTCTTTCGCAAACCTCAAGGACAATTAGTTGCATTTGCATTTTATATTAATTGCATTTTATATTAATTACATCTCCATGTTAGATTAATTTTCTTTCTCCAAGTTAGTTTTTAAATGGCTTGCCTTTCTAGCAATTTTCCAAGTTCAAAGGGGGGATAAAAGTTGACAACACTTTATCAATTTAATAGTTTCAAGTCATCAATATGAGATTTTCCTTTGCATTCATACTCATTAATCAATATTCATTATATATTCATATCAAGTAAAAAGAAAAGAAAAAAAAGACATATCCATCATTATTCATTTATCCATATCATTTAGCTTTGCATATCATAAGTTAAATTGCATACACCCAAAATCAAAAAGATAGAACTGCATTCATTTATCATAGCACTAAGTATTGCATCCATTGCATTGCATAAATCCATACATGGTTAAATTAGAAAAACATATAGAAACAAGTTGCATTAACATCATTTGCATCAATTTATCTATGTCCTATTATAAGACATTGCATCCATAGCATAATAGAAATAAATGCATCATAGAAACATATAGATATGCATAAATGGAAATCTCATAACATCATCAAAGGAGGAATCAAAGATCATAATAAATAAATGTCCATCATCAAATGTCTACAAATCATTACATCAATGGTACATCAACAAAATGGTCCATACATCAAAGTCCTGACAAAAAATACATATGATACATCATCTATGCCATATCAAGATATCATGGATCCCAATCTGTCTGATGACCCAGCAGGGGCACCTGATCCATCTCTAGCTAAAATTGTGGCTAAACCCCCTGCGCGATCAGGATCCCTATCACCTGCTCTATCCTATGTACTGGGGGGTGCCTAACTCATTCTCACATTGGTAGGTAACTGAGCTAGAGTAGTCTGAAACTACTGCAACATAGTAGAAACTTGATCTAATCGAGCAGTCACTGCAGTCATCCCTGCCTGTAAACCCCAAACATCCTACACTAAACCATCCACAACAGGAGGAATTAGAGGTGCCTGTGATGCTGAAGGAGCCTGTGGTGCCTGTGGCGCTAATTGTACCTGAGGTATCACCAATGTCCTATTGCTCTATGGATCAACCTATGGAATCTGTCCATGCCCTGTGTTGGTACTCCTAAATTTGGAACAAATTTAGGAGTGACCATGTATGGATTTTCAGATAAGCAAAGTGAATACCCTTGAAAATTGTGTGAGAAGGCTTAGCTAGAATGCTTGTAAAAGATGCCCGGATTGTTTTCATGAGGTACAAATTTGGAAGAGGCTTCAATGCCTTTCAGTTGATATATGCAGTGGGTCCCAGCTCCTGAATTCCAATTTTGACATGTTTAGGGAGTAGTCATTTTGAGGGGATCACTTAGACCTGCATTTTTGCTGTCATTTTGCTGTCCGGGGCCTACTTTTCTTCTGAATATATTGCACCCTATTGAGCTTCCTAGGACATCACTTTGGGAATGTCTTACATGCATATCAGAGAGCTTATATTTTAGATCTTAGGTCATTCTCAATCCATTTGATAGGTTTTCATACTTCCCAAAGTTGGTTGCTCAGAACTGTTTGCATTTTTGTTCTGCCTAGAAATCTGAATAGCCCAGTTTAACACATTATAACTTTTGACCAATTGATTCAATTGAGAAAATTCCTTTTGTACTGTGTTCCAGTGGTCACACACTCCAATATTTCCTATCTACAGATCTTTATGAAATCAGATGAGAAGTTTTTTAGAACCATTCCATTGGTGAATAATTTTGATTTCCTGAGTTTTCAAGTACAGAATTGCTAAGTTGTCCACTTTGAGCTCTTAAAAATCTATACCCGGGTGAAAATTTTGGATAATTGAGTTTTCCCTCATATTGTAAACATAGGAGTGTACCTACCTGAGGATTTACAGATTCCTGCCAATCCATTTGTCCACTTTTCCAGAGCCTTTCCATTCCTGATTTATTGAAGTTTCACTAAAAATGCAGAATTCAGAATTAATTGGTATACTTTGTGGTTTCCCTATTTACAACCGGTTTGAATTCAAGCATAATTGAAGGTTGATCTAAATTCTAGACCTAGAAATGAACCCCTTTGAAGATTTCCAGATTTTGATCAATCCAGTTGATAACTTTTCCAAATTAAATCCAAATCAGTTTCCTGCATATTTGCATGGTTTAAGTTCAGAAAAGGGTTAGGGTGCTAATTTTGCAGATTGGTATCAGTTGAATGGTTTTTTTTCAGAGGAAGACAACCGAGGATTCATGTTCCACATGTGACATTCAATCAGGCTTGAGAGGTTGAGTTTCTAAAAGATCTTTTTGATGACCCTATGAATGCAGTTTCGGAGGCAGTTTGTTCAGTTTGTAGTGCGGAAAAGAGTTAAGTTTTTAGAATGGCCATTTTGCGTAAGTGATATCTTTCTATCTGAAAGATATTTTTAGGGTCCAATTGTGGGAACATCCTCATTTCATATGAATGTACTATGTGACCTAATGGTGAAATTTCAGAGCTTGTTTCAATGTTTTTGCAAGGGTCAATCTGAAAGGGATTTATGTTGTTTCCGCATTTGTACCTATACAGTTTTCTGGAAGGCTAAGTTTGCACTGTTATATCTAGTGCCTGATGACAAATATAGCAAGCCCCTTTTGCATGTGTATTCAATGGTAATCAATGAATCTTCTTGCCAAGTGATGGGATTAGTTTACTTGTTTCAGTGAATTTTTAAAGGCAGCCCCAAAGGCTAATTACCATTAATGTGATCAAACGACATAAGTGTCAAAATGGTTATAAAGGCCACCGGTTTGTACTTAATGCTCAAAATTTTAAAATATGGAAGAATAGACAGGAGGTAACATTGCAAGAGGGTTTTCAAGTGATGCAAAGCAACAATCAATGTCATCCACCGTTCAACATTCTGTCGGATTGTCCACATGACAGAGTTGTGTTTTAAATGCTAGTTGTATTCTCATGGGGATAGCTTGCAACTATAGGGTCAGAGTACTTTCTAGGTATTTTCTATGTTCTAAATGAATGACCATACCATTCATGTATCTATAACCAGTGCCAACAAAGGGGAACAATTGAGTCTGTTCTGGTGATTTTTGATGTTATAAAACAAACTTACATTGCTAATGGGTTGCGTAGACAGTAGGGAAACTTCTAATGTTTAATCATATTGTTTATATTAGAGAGAATTGGGGGCAATATCAATAAAATACAAATCCAAGTTCCCAGCCATGACTTGTGCAGAGTTGTGAATGGAGGGAAATTGGATACTTTAAAACATTGAGTACAAACTACTTTGCAAAAAGCATTTCCAACAGGCTGCATAGCATATTGAAGAGCTGTTAGTGGAGTTTAAAAGAAAAACTAAAACTTGAAAAATGCATTGAAGTCTACGCTAGTTTACAGACTGTGTAAAGTTTAAAGGAAACTTATCAATGCCAACCATACAGAGGGAAGTCTATGCAAGTATTGGAGGAAGAATTTTTTAAAGTATTTGGTTTGGAATTTATGCAAAAATGCATTACCAACAATTTGCGCAGATTTTAGTGGAGGGAGTTTTTATGTTTTGAGAAACATTAGAACAATGAATAGCATATACAAAGGACTCTACACAGTAGAGGAAGAGCCATGGTTTTGATTGTTTTAGATTATAAAAGGGGAAAAACTCTATTGCATAGTGTGCTGCGCAGGGAAAGTGTTATAAAGTTTGACATTGCAAATTATAACCATCACAGCACACAAAGATGAATGTCAGTGGAGGAAATGGAGGAATTGAAAGCTTATAAGGAACAAAACTAAGAAAAATACTTTCCTCTACAAATGGAAGTGCCATGAGTTCCTGCGCAAGTAGTAAAAGGAGGGAGATTGCAGATTTTAAAAATTTAAAATCAAAAACTATATTGCAATCTAGTATTTCCAGCTGCTGTGATAGCTTTTTATGGAGAGGTTTTAAGTTTTTTGAAAGATTTTAAATGCATTTTGTAGAATTGACTCCATGGGGAGGGGCATTTTTCCCTCTAAAACAAGTTTATGGTCTCCATTTGCAAAGAAATGTCACCATTAATGAGCAGTTTACTCAGTAAAGTCCCAGGAAAATGAAAAACAGTGCATTTGTAATGTCCCACATTCACTCTACAAAGGGAATTTTTGGTCTTTATATACCAAAATTCTTTTTTTAAAGGTAAATAAGAGATCCCAGAGGCTCTTGGCAGGCTCTTAAGGGCTAGAGGTTGAAATGCATGGGCTGTACATAGTATTTTAACCCAAATTTTGAAAATCACTTTCAGACATGCAAATGAATTATCCCACATTCATGCCTCAATTGGATTTCAAAATGCATATAAGGAAAAATGCAGACATATGAATTTGAAGAAAGGTGAGGAGGCTATTTGCGCACACCCAATCATCCAACTGCCTTGGTTTCAGTGCCTAAAATCAAAGGAAGGTAAATTTTGATGAAAATGGACACTTGGTGTTGGTCGCATGGTCACAAGAAGGTTCCAATTGTGCAGTCGGGAGATGCAGAGAGTTAACCACCAAGACTTGGCGACTAACCGCTAGCAGTTAGTCACGAAGTAGCCAAGTGCCAGAGATGACTGCTGTGACATGGAGATGGCCGCTGGTCGCGTATTCGCCAGATGGAGTTAGCTGCCGGATGTTAGTCGTGAGATCACCCAGGGTTGATTGTTGAGTTGAAATTTTCTAGCGAGAAGGAGATTAAAGGAAGGTCGCATGGTCGCTGGTTAAAAATGCTAAGTGGTTCTAGGCGTATAGAGTAGAAAATAAATTTTTCAAAAGAATTTAAATATGTGCAAAGTTTGAAATGTTCAAATGTAGAGTTTTCAATGTATTTATCTCAAATATCAGAAATATGCATTCCTGGAGATTTTATAAACAGAAAGATAATCAGATTTTTTCAGAGATATTTGGAAATCAAATTTTTAAATCAGATTCTCAGAGGATTGATGAAAATTTTACATGGATAAGTTGGAATCAGATCTACACATGAAAATGAGACAAAATGTATAATATTTTATTGCAAAGTTTTCAGGAAAGGCTTTCCCGGAGGGTTTATAGTCAAATTTTGAAATTAGATTTTCAAAGGAAAATAGTATCAGATTTCAAAGATATTTTGCAAAGGATAAAATTAGATATTTTCTCAGATAGATGGAGTCAGTTATTAAAGATATATCAGATATTTTGAAGACTTGGAAAGATGGGTAAAAGATCAGATTTGAGGAGAGACAAGTGTCAATTGCTCAAAGATTAGGGTTTCTTCTCTCTTATTTATTCTCTTCTCTTTTCTGTAAAGGGGGTTCTGATTTTAGGTTCCTATTTTGGTTCCTGTGGAGGTTCCTGGTCTTGTTCTTGTTCCTGTATTTTCCTGGTTCAATACAAGTTACCATTGGTTTGGAGATTTTATTTGTAAAGAATACTTCTTTTTCATGTTTACTTCTTGAGTTTATTGTCTGGATATCTGGAAACAATTTGGATTAATGAGAATACAGTGTAGTTCCTATTCATTATTGTCTTGTCACTTTTGACTGTGGTTTATGCTCTAGTATAGTTCATTTGTAAGGCATCTGAAATATACCTACTACAAGGTAGTGTGTCTAATCATTTGTGAGTCTTTCTCAAGGAGAGAGTTAAATTTTGTAAATGATTTCAGAGAGCAGGACATAGTTGTGAAGATCTGATGAAGAAGTATTGAGTTGAGTAGATTGTTTGTAAGGCATCCAATCTGGATTGTATGAATTTTGTAAGGCATTATTCAGTATTGCATTAGTTTTTATTATTGACATATGTTTTCATTGAATCTTTGCCCAAGGAATAGGCACTGATCTAGAGTTTGCTGAGCAAGTGTTTTCTCCATTCAATTATACACAAATTAATCAATTTCATCTAGTTTTTAGAAAAAATGAGCTGAACTCATTAAGGACTCTTGTCAGCAAGACAATGTTCATTATGGTGATTCCTTAGAGAGTGAATCATTAGGTTATCCCTCCTAAAGAAAAAAGGAAGAAGGATGCAAATCCTTATCTCATTAGTTTATGTTCTCAAAACTATAGCCTGGCTTATAGTACTCTATTTTAAGTTAGTCATTGCAATCTCTAAAGTGTTCTATAAGTTGTTACAGTGAGGTTTTAGGTACATAACCAGTGAATAAATCAATCCACCAAATACATAGGCTGAAGTATCAGTAATCTTTAAAAGGTAAAACCTGATTGAGTCTGTAGAGCTCAAAAATAAAGAAGGATATTATCCAATCCTTAGCAGTTAGCCTTTTATCTTGCCTAAAAGAGGTTGCATTTGAGTATACTAGGTATACTGTCATCATTAGGTAAGTGCTGCAAGAAAAAATGCTAACACCCTAGAACCTGTCTGGTCACTTGAACCTGTCTGGTCACTTGAACATGTCTGTGTCTATGTTTGGCCCAATCTACACCAACTATCAAAGGAGCTTGACCCTGAGGTACCTATGCCTATGCTAATCTCTGCCTAGGCTACCTAAATAAACCACCTTGGCCTCTAACATGTCCACGTCTCATCCAAGGTCTTGTAGCTCTCTGTACCCATGGCGCCCTAGGTGCCCTCTGAACCCTGCATCTACAAGGTCTCCCACCATCATCGCCATCATCACCATCATCTCCATCATCCTCTAAAAGCTCATCTACATTAGGGATAGGCTCAGTTGGATTAGTGAATCTGACAAAATGATGTCACATGAACCACTCACAATACTCAGCTGACATCCCTGCATCTTCCACATATTCCATCATATCCCAAACAACATAACCTAGCTGATCAATTTGCAAATAGGCCAACCAATAGTCCACCTATGCTTCCCACATTGATCGTTCAGCCTGTACCCTGGCATAGAGTACCATACCATGAGGCATGTCCTGAACATAGCCGTACTCACAAAGTACTCACCCAAAGAAAAATCTCTCAATAACTAATGGTGATCAGCTGACCATCCATCACGGAGAAAACATATATGGAAGCTCGTCATCATCCTCCTGCCAACTCTCATAGTGAAGATATGGCCTCCATACGACCTGATCTATATCATCAATGGTACGTCTCCAAAAGTCAACCTTGACTAGACAATGCTGGACAACCATGCCATCATATAGAAATGCATACGAATATCCACATACCCACACTCATGGTGAAATTGGTCTTGTAATAGGGAGATGCTCCCATGTCCACAGCTGTAATATCACTGCACCTATAGAAAGAGTTGCACTACGCCTATACACAACCTCATGCAAATCATGATATAACTGTGCTAAAACATAAGAACCCCAATCAAATATTTGCGGATGCACAATCAAATCCTCCAATATCCGGCCCCATCTGACTGCAAAGCCACATCCTCTCCTATCTAGAAGAAGTAATCCTCCTATCACAGCTCCTAAAAATGTTGGTAAAGTGGGAAAAGAGGCAAACTATGCCCAAGTAATGAAATCATCCACAATGGTGTTGTCTCCAAACACCCGTCTGCATACACTGCTATCATAAACTAAATCATAATACACCCACTCTCCATGAGTCAGGATCATCTTTCCAAGGGGTAGATGAAATGTATTATAGTTAGAGTGCCATCGCTCTGCCATAGCTATTAATAGACCTTGGTTCAACTAAAACCAAGGGAGATCTAAAAGAAAACTGAGACCATATGTCTTGATAGTTTGCCTCTCAGGCGCTATAAGCTCATCAACCAAATCAAAAATCCATGATGCTACACCCCGTACCCTCGACTTACAGTAATGTTCCTACATTTTGAAACAAAGTGAATCATATTAGTCTTTCTCTTGGTGAACCATTCTACATCAATCAAAACACATTAAATCTATCTTTGCTCTAACTTGAGCACATCAACTTATTTTCTCCCAACCTCTATATTGTGAGACACAAGGACAATTTGTAATCATTTTTAATCAAATCTGATTGAGCTATCAAACATTCATCACTATGAATTTTCTAATATCCTAAACACTAAGTGACAATCTAGATGAACATTTTCTAGCTTGGAACCTAATTGAGTTATTTGTATTATCGATCGAAAGGACTTCATCTATTTCCTATTTCAAAATTTCAAACTTCATGGTACGCGGCACTTTAATTAGTGTACATGGCTTTTCAAGCCCCATGGTGTTTAAATCATTAAATGCAACACTTTACTACTTGGAGGTGACACTTGGCTAATTAGGCGGCCTTTTAAAGTCCTACGCAGCTTTTTACATATCATTGGCAGCCTTTCAAAACTAGAATTTTTCAAGCAGCTCTTTGATATTTGGGTTACAAATTTTTCCCTAATTCTTACGCGGCTAAGGATTTCTCCTATGTAGCTTTTTAACGCATGGAGGCAGCTTTTCTATGCCCTACGCGGCACTTTATCTATCCTACATGGCATTTCACTAAATTTTATCTAAAAAGCATTAAAAACATGTATTAAATGCTATTTAAAGAGCAATAAATGCACTAGGAGATTTCAAACCACTCACTAGAGGCCCATAGTCAAGAGGTCTTTGATATCAGTGTGCTCGCTCAAATCTATGCTCTCGAATGGGGACCACCATCGCTGTCAATCGTCAGAGGCTCAGAGCAAAATCTCAATAGTAAAAAGTGAAAATGAATAGTAAATTTGGGTTTCTCAACCTATTTAAGCTATTTTACCCTATTTTGTGAGATTTTTTTACCCAGTCAAACCAAATCTACATATTTTGCACACTCGGGCATTTGTCGACATCTTTCAGCATCATTGCTTATTAGAAATGCAATCATCTTGGATCTTTTCCATCAGTAGAGCTCATCAATATTTTCACACCTATGATCAATATGATTTCATTTCTGAGGGGGCATCATCATATCATCCAACTGGGATTTTGCATCATATCTTACATAAAATCTAGGGTATTGAAATTTCAAATTTTATCAGAGTTTCATATCAGGGTTTCATATCAGAGTATCATATCAGAGTTTCATATCAGGGTTTCATATTAGAGTATCATATAAAGGTTTCATATCAGAGTATCATATCATGGTTTTATATCAGAGTATCATATCGAGGTTTCATATTAGAGTATCATATTAGGGTTTCATATCAAAGTATCATATCAGGGTTTCATATCAGGTTTCATATCACAGTTTCATATTAGGTTTTCATATCAGCCAATCAACTCATCAGTATCAAATCAATGATCAGGACATCAAGTTTTCTTTGAATCAATGCACTTCGCACATCAATTCAAAGAGGGGCATTTATAGACACCTAAAATTGACCAGTTGTATCTTAAACATTCAAAATTGTAAATCTCAGCCAAATGCCTTAAAATCTCATCTCAATGCAAAAAAAATGAATCAAATCAAATGGAGATTTATCAAATCAAGAGGACAAAAATCAAATCAAATTAAAAGATCAAATAATCATGAAATCAAATAATGAAATTCAAGCCTAAAGGGATTAATCAAATTATGCAA
>MU224582.1:33268-46729 GCA_018584345.1 Thuja plicata | reverse complement strand
ATTGATGTCAAAGGGGGAGTATATAGTAAGGGAGAGTATGTACTAAGGGGGAGCTTATACTTTGGGGGAGTATATACATGGAACAATAACACAGTCAGAGGAACTATAGTAGTTTAGAGAAATCTTTGATGAGGATAATGAGAAGATTGTAAAAGTAAGAGTACACCATGAACAGAGGATTTTTTTGATATCATATGTTTCCATCAATTTCAAATGGGGAGATTGTTGGAGATTTGATTCTGAGCAGTTGATAGATTGTATGTTTGTCATTGATGACAACATATAATACATAGTAGTAATTCTATATGTAATTATCAGAATGATGATATGAAGAATTGCATGGATAGATACATGTTTTTGACATTTATATCATGTTATGTTCATACACGTAGACCCAAATATGATGTTTCAGTAAAGTTATGTAATTTTTTTATTGGCAGTTACAGTTCTGGAAGTGTAACTGTTTAGGGCCAACATATATAACGTGTTTCTTGAGTTGCACCTATCTTTAGGATATGCATGTGTATAATCATGTTTAGTTATGAGTTGATGATATTCATCTAAAGGCGCTAAATGTGTTTCAAAAAGATTGCAAAGTTAGAGTTAATTTGGTGAGGCCAACTTAGTGAAGCGTCACGTCTATTCAGTTTATACTTGCGCGGTTGTAATTATGCTTCTGTGCTTAGTAGAGCCAACAAGGATGTTATGAAGAGTTGTCTTATAGGTCCCATGATCTCATACTTTGAGAGAGATACTTATAGCAAGTCAATTGTGATACGCTAAGTGTGAATGATACGAAAAGAGATAGAATAAGTACAGAGAAGAAGATAAGATGTGGTTCATTCATCAAGAGTCTATGTGAAGAAGTGAAAGATTGTAATACAATGGAACTGATCAAGATAGTAGGTATACTCTATAGTTCATCATCAGATATAGTGCATATCTATTATACAGAAGGTTGTAGCATTCACCATCAAGTAGTGAGTCCACCACTCCTAACAGGGTTATTTGTAAAACACTTCTAACAGGGTCTTACCCTTAACCAGGTCTCTATACTTATTGCATTGCAAAGTACAACTCCTAACAGGGTTAAAATATCTTTTAATAGGGATTACTACAAATAAGTATAGTTCATTGTGGGTGCTAATTCCCACTGGGGTTTTTACCATTTGGTTTCCCTGTAATCAAATTGTATGTTATGTACTATGTTATCTGATTAAGCATTTAATTTTTTGTATTCTGAAGTTAAGGAAAAAAAAGAAGTAAAGTTACTGATAATTGATTCACCCCCCCCTCTTAGTTATCCTCTGGGACTATTCTAACAGACTCATCTCCACCTTCTATGCCAAGCAATAAGTCTAGAGGAAGGAAGCAAGTGCCTAAAAATCACCCATCCTCAAGGAACACACAGAGCACAGCAAGGAACACTCAAGGTCCTCCTAAGGTAGGATTCAGACCTAGTCTAAATGTCTTGAAGAATAGGATTTTTAATGAAGGGAGACTAGACACACTTGCTAAGGTCTATGAAAAGTATCAAGAGATTGATAAAACTGAGATACACTCTATGATGATCTCTCATATGATTAAGTTTAAGAAGTCAGTTATTGAACTTAAGATAGTGATACGTGATAAGTTATGGAACATACTAGAGATCATGAAGAGACATGCAATTGAGGAAGACATGAGGATAAGAGAAGAAACATTGGATAATATTCTCCCTATATGCTCACATGATGAGAAGGCAATTCTATTAGATATGGTGAAGCCTCATCTCAGAACTAAGACAAGAACTCTTTAGATTATGAACAAAGAGTATGAGTAGATAGGAAAAGAAACTAAAAGGGAATTTGCACAAGTGTTTATGGATAGACACATGTATCCATAAATGACGACTACAACAAAGGAAACTCTAGCTCCTCTCAAATAGGTTACAAAACCAGTGATTCAGAGAACACCTATGACAGGTCCACAGGTTTCAGGGCCCTCAGTAACAATAAATTCTGATACTGTAAAAGACTCAGAAGATACTATAGTGGTTAATAATATCAAGATATCCATGATAGCATTTGATAAAGACATGGACAAAGTTGATAAATAATTTTTAAGCATTGAAGAGATGTGCACTAATGACACATCTGTACAACAAGATGAAGTTCCCTCTAATGATCCAATAGACTTGAATGAAGAAAAAGATACTCAAGATAATGAGACACCAATCAAGGAGAAACCAGTAAAGAGTGAATGCATGGATACCAATCAAAACACTATATTCACTCCATCCACTTTACCATCTACTTCATTATTGTCAAGGTTAACTCCTGATTTAGCAAGTCTAGATGCATGGGGAGAAGAGGACTTAATGAAGATTAGCGTGCTATATATGGAAAAGGCAAAAGAAAAATAGGTTACGATGAACTCTCTTTTCTTGGAGTCAGTTAACATTCTAAATGATTTAGTACCTACAGATAAGAAATTAGCTAAGATTCAATCAGTTGAATATGTTGACAGTATTCTAACAAGCTTCAAAGCACACTTTATAGATCTAGTAGACTCTCCTACTAGAATTGTAGAAGATGAATATAAAAATGAGAGATTGCATGAATTGGTAAATAATTTTACCTTGGACTTAAAATATTTAAAGATTGGGCAATCTATATTGAAAAAATTGGCAGCTAAGGGTAAGAAGGTTATAGCTAACTACATCAACAGAGTGAAGTTCACCTCTGAACATATCAAAAAGATAGAAGAGGCTGAGATCATGGTGGACACTATCAAAAAATCAGTTGAGACATCCTTGCAAGACATGAACATATGTAACAATGTCTATCAAGGTCAGTTGGACAAAATTGGAAAGGCTAAGTTGGAGATCAGCAAGATAAGAGTCAAACAAACTCAATTGAGAAATGCACTTGCACCCTCTTTAGTAGTTCTGAATGAGAACATCAAATAGACTGATGCCACCATTATGACATATGATCAAGGTCATTGCATGGATTTGATAAAGATGAAGAAGCTGACATATGCCTTATGCACACATCTTCAGACTGTTGATGCAATGAAAGTATTCTGGCAGAAAGAGATCCAATCTCTTCAGATTGTGTACCTAGATGTGTACATGGAGTAAGTAGCTAGAAGACTTACAAGTTTTGTACACCTTTGTTATTAATTTCAAAGGGTGAGTAATATAGAATGTGTATATATAGGGAGTAGTATATGTATATATTAAAAAGATGTTATGATATACAGTTATTTTTTGTGTTAAGTCATTTTGAGAAACTTGGCCACATTATTTTGTTGCCATAAATGACAAAGGGGGAGATTGTTGGAAAGTTGACTTCTTGAGGATGCATGACTTATTTTGTGTTGTCATTATGGCAACAATGTCATATTAAGTTTTGGTATAAGATAAGTTAGAAGATAAAATGACTAAGTATGGAAAATAGAACAGACAGAGATATACAATGATCAACACATCAACACACGTGTGAGAGATTGAATCAGAGTATGCACATTTAGATATATGTTCTATGTAATGTCTACATACTAAGTCCAAACATGCATGGTACGACATGATAGTATGGAGAAGTTATAGATAGATCAATACACCAGCAGTCTAGAAGATTGAGCATGAAAGATGACTAGTGTTTTGATCAGCGTGAATTATTTTGTAATGTAATTCCAAGCACCTTTGATTATATGTTTGTAATAATGTCTTTAGTATTGTTGTAAACACACTTAAGCCAACTTTCTTAGAAGCATTGTGTATTATGTTTTTAGGGTTGACTATAGTCTTTTTTTGGGTCGCGTCTATTTTGATATAGCATCAGCACATACACAGAATTGATCAGACATCAGTGTCATCACATCAGTTCACTTTTGATATAGTGTATATACACTATCAAAAGGTTGTAGCATTCATCTTATTGGGTAGTGAGCATAGGAAGTGAGCCATATACCTTTAATAGGGTTTTGTAAAAGACTCCTAACAGGGTCAGGCCTTTAACCAGGTCATTGTACTTGCATTGTAAAGATTGCTTCTAACAGGGCAAAGGAACTTTAACAAGTTCATTATACTAGTACAATATTTGTGGGTAGTAATTCCCACCTGGGTTTTCCTCTGATCAAGGTTTTCCCATAATCATATCATGTGTTATGAGTTCTTATCAGCTCTGAATAGATACTCTTCTAGAGCTGTAACTGCCAATAACAGAATTACACAACTTGACTGAAACATCAAATCTAAATCTGCGTGTATGAACATAACATAATAAGCATGTCTACAATATGTATCTAACCATTCAAGGCTTGATATTTTCATTCTGATAAGTACATACAGAATCATTATTGTGTATTATATGTTGTCATCAATGAAAAACATACAATCAATCAACTTCACAGAAACAAATCTCTAATAAAACATCCATTCTCATGGATAGATATAGATTGTGAAGATCATGGTCAAAAAAGAAATGTTACAGAACTTCATCAACATGGATTTAATGACAGAGTGTAGATTTAATGCATCGAATGCAATTGTTTAAGGTAGAAGATGAGTTCGGTGTGATAGCGAAGCCAAACGAGAATATGGTTTGATGAATACAATAAGAAATCTCTTGTGTGGTTTTTGATTAATGGATGCTTGTAGAAGATACATTCAATAAGGATTTGTTTTAATGGAGGGGATTGATCACTCATAATTCTACCTGAGATCCATAAGTGTATTAAACAGAATCGATCACTTTGTGTTGTTATGAGTAGTGTTAGACATTGATGAGATGCTCAGCAAACACACATATGTAAAGACCACACAATATCATGTGGTAGAAGAGGCATCCAGTTATGAAAACATAAAAGAAATGTATGACGTTGATGTAGGGGATCCGCCAATAGTAATGACCATACAACGATACTTGGACTATGGTGGTGGATTGTGCATATGAATCCCCTAATGGAGATAGAGAATCGAGTCCATAGTATATCCATGTATGTGCCCATGTGGAAGAAGCAGAGATTTCACATTTCAAAGATCATGATATGATAAAGGGGAAAATGAAAGACTGAATGCGATGAATGAATAAATCATTGAACTACCTCTCAGGATGAACTTAGTAACAAAGAAACCATTATGGAAGCTGGTAATTGAGAAGTCACAACAAACTGTGGAGATTATTGAAAGGCATACGTGATGAGAACACATAATCCCTAATGAAGCCAAAGAAGATAATGAGTTATGTGCTAATAACAAGTCGGTATGAGAAGACACTTACAAGCATCATTCAAATATTGCATTACAAAGAATGATTATATATGAATGGGAGCGCTTGAGAACATCACGAGGCTGACTCAAGTAGTAATGACAAATAGGATACTGAATATCAGTGGAAGGCTTGGATTCTGAATGTGATATAAATAAGGAAGATTTGATAGGATGCACAATGACAATGGTGAGTAGTAGATTCAAAGACAATATGAACACTGCTCAAATCATAAAAGAGCACCATGACTAGTTTCAACAAAGAAAGGTTAGAGTTAAGAAGCCAAATAGAGGAGTCCCAATAGAGTGAATGTCATTGAATTTCTAGCCCAAATGAACCTAACAGTGCTGATCAAGATGATTTTGACCATAGGTGAAGTCCCCTGTAATAATGATAGACTAATACAGAGTGATATGAATAAGCTGAAGAGTCATCAGAATCCTATTGATGATAAACAAAATTAAAAGGTTATGGAGTTGAAAATAATGATCAAGTGTCAAAAGACCCTATGTCGGATGTCAAACTATTATCCACATGTCATTTACAATGAAGAGCTTTCTTACACTTATATCTTGTTGTCAAGAAGTTGCAAATTGTTGTGGCAGCCATATAGCAATTACTAGGGTTATAGTGGAGTTAGTGAAAGCATCCGAAGATATAGAGATGGATGGTGGGTCTTCTCTCAAAAGCAATCACATTATAAATGATTTTAAAGATTTAGAATTTGAAAGGTTTCTATTGATGTTGCATGAAAATAAAAGTTCTAGAAATATTTAAAATGGATTTAAATATGAAAGAGAAACTAAAAAACCTAGAAAGGTACAAAGAGGTAAAATGTGAAAATTCATAAGTAAGAAATTGGAAAGTCAGTTTTAGTAACTGAAAAGTCACTGAGAGAGAAACTAAATACTTTCTATGAGGACAATATTTATTGTAAATTCTGGGATGGATTAAGTGTTCTTCTTTTCCTGCAAACTGTAGGAGTGCTGGAGTAGAGGGGAGATAACATTTTGTTTTATGCATTTCATTTCATGCATTTAGAGGTTTTAGGTTCTTATTTTTGTAATTGATTTGGAAGGAGATTGCAAGTAAATAAAATTGGAGTATTGTATCTATTGTGTTCAATACAAAGAGAGGTTTATTCTGAATTAGAACATTCAATTATTACTTTTCTAATTATAATCAATCTGAGCATTGTTGTATTAAGTTTTGAGCACTTTCTTGCATCTTGAGTCAAATGGTGAATGGGTTGTAAATCAGAGTATTTTCATCTGTTCTTGTTGCAAAGATTAGGATGTTTAATCTTCCTTTTAGTTATGCATTTCATCTACATTATTTGCATTCATCCTGCATTACCAATGCCGGGAAGTCATAAGATGTGTAGGATCTTGAGCATGGCTAGGTTTAGGATTGGTTTCACTACCTGAGTTAGTTTTGTCTAGGGTTGGCTTGGTTTTCCTCTTCCGTTCTCAGGTTAAGAACGTACCCAATTAGTTTAGGAATATAAAAAATTCATTGAATATCATTCATAAGGGAGTTGTACCTTTCATTTCAGAGGAAATCTATCAACCTGATGATAGATTATCCAACTGTTGGTATCTGATCATTTCTTTCAAATTTGGGCATTTGAGAGTTAAATTCAAAAAGAACAATCTGTTTACCAACATATTTCATGTTAGGGTTCATGTGTTGGTTTCATGTTAGGGTTTATGTTTTTGATTAAGGTTAAAATATTTTTTGAAGGGAATAGTAACCCTTAATAACAAGAAGCAAAATATAGGCAAAATAGAGAACTACAAAAAATGAGACATACAACAAAAAGCAACAGCTGGGGGTATAAGATAGAAACTATAAGAACCCTCCAACATTACAAACAGTCAAAAGACAAAACCTAGACAAAAAAGAGAATAATCATAAAGCGCACTCAACTCTATTTTACTGTCTCAGCTGAGTCAACCATCACTCAGGGTTTATATTGGTTTATGTTAGGGTTTATGTTGGTTTCTAGTATATTAGGGTTTATATTTGTTCATGTTCCAGTTTAAGGTTAGGGTTCATGTTGGTTGAACATGTTGGAAATGAGATAAGTAACTGAGAGGGGAGGGGTGAATCAATTACTTCAAAACAAATCCTTTGTCCCTTAGATGTCAATTAAGATATTCTTCTATAACTCGGGTGTCAAAGAAATCTATATAATATCCAATGCAATTATAATTTAGTGAGTAAGTGTAGAAACATAAAGCATGAAACAAATACCATATACACATGTGACATCAAGATTTAATGTGGAAACCCAATATGGGAAAAACCACCAATGTAACTAGTTATTATTTTCACTCTTCTGAAGTGAGCCCTGTTAGGAGCCAACGTTGTTAAAGGTTACAATAACACATTTTTAGGTGTGACGCTATTAAAGGATTTTATCACCGTATGAGGAGTGGCCTTGTTAGAGGTCTTCAACATAGAAATGTTACCTTGTTAGAGGATTTACAAAAAGATTGTTAATTCTACTCTGTTAAGAGATTTGAGATCACTATTACAATTGTTAGAGAGTAACAATGAATTGACATGTATGTGTAAGAACCTGTCTTTGCTGATTCAGATCTCTATTTTTATTATGATTGGATCCTTACTTCTCATATATTCTATTTCAGCTCTAAGTGATTTGTACTCAATCATAATCCTATTTGATTTCACCTTCACTCTTCATGTCATAGAATTCCACACTTCTGCTTCTTCCACCCTTTCACACTTTTTTTTCTTTTTCTTATCTTCTCTTCATATTTTGTTTTTTAAATCCAAACTTGACCTTTCATATATATGACGATCCTTGTCAAATCATCTTGAATACACCTCTAAATATGTAATAAATCACAATTCAGTCGACCTCATGTAATCAATTAATTATAGAATGTAAATCACTGTTAGTCAGCTGGCACTGAATGCTCGACCATGACTGAAATGCCTGAGGGACTCGGTCAACATAGAACTTCTTCAATACCTGATTGAACTCGATTAACACTAAATAACTCATTCTATTCACCAACTATGGTCGGTCTGAATGTAGACATTTTTATATCATCACTACATAAGTGTATATATATGTGTAACATCAATGACAATACACAATTGAATAATTGTCTTCACCAATCTCCCTCTTTTGCATTGAAGGCAACACAACATGTCATAATACAAATAATTGTAGAGTAATAGAAAAATTTCTTTAATGTCCTTAGCTTCATTCTGATATTTATCCAAAAACTCCCTCTGACATCAAAATCTTCCTCTTACTGTTATGGACTCTCTCTTATGTTATTCTTTATGTATTATAGTGAATTCTCCCTCTTTGACAACAGATTCCAAACACTCCATCTTCTCAAATACCAATAGTCAATACTATTTCACTTTATAATTGTAATGTACTTGAATGTACTAATTCATTTGTAATGTGCTCTAATGTACCTACATCAACTGATAGATCTTCATTGTCGCTCGGGTTGATGCATCACTAAACTGCATTTTAGTGAGCCTTAGTTAGGGGAAGAACCCCTAGCTTTCCTTTGAGATACAAGAATGCATCCTTAGGTAATGGTTTGGAGAATATGTCTGCAAATTGTTCTTTCATATTCATATATTCCAACCTTACTTCTTTATTTTGTACCAATTCCCTCAAAAAATGATACTTTATTTCTATATGCTTGGTTTTGGTGTGCATCACAAAATTCTTTTAAATGTTATGGCACTGATGTTGTCATAGTAGATAATAACTAGTTCTTTTACTTCTTTCATCATTCCTGACAATAACTACTTGATCCACATGATATTTGAATAGTTCATTGCTGCAGAAACATATTCTTCCTCAGTTGTGGACTGAGAGATACAATTTTGTTTCTTGATAGTCCAAGACACTAACCTCTTCACAAGAAACAAATCTCCACCATTGGTTCTTTTCTTGTCATCGACACTTCTAGCCCAATCAACATGAGTGAATGCCTTCAAATTAAATTTTCAACCTTTCTTATACCACAAACCATAGTCTTCAGTACCCTTCAAATATCTTAGAATTATTTTGATTTCTATTAGGTGATTGTCTCTGGGATTAGCTGAAAATCTAGCAACAATACCAACTACCAATGCAATATCAGGTCTGGTGTGAATAACATATTGCAGTTTTCCAATCATGGATGTGTAGTTGGTCTTATCTACCTCTTTTGAATCATCATCCTTAGACAATTTTTTTCCAATACACATGGGTGTTCCAAAAGGTTTGGAATCTTCCATACCAAATTCCTTAAGTATCTCCTTGATGTATTTTGATTGAGCAATGTATATACCATCCTTCATTTGATGTACTTGTAATCCAACAAAGAATTTAATCTCACCAAACATAGACATCTCAAATTCTTTACTCATAGCTACAGAGAATGCTTTACATAGGTCATCATAACTAGTGACTAATATTTCATCAACAAATATCTCTGCTAATAGTATTTTGTTCTATGGTCCTTCTTTTATGTACATGCTACTATTATCAATGGTTCTCTGAAATCAAATACTTACTAGATAGCTATGTAGTCTTTCATACCAACCTCTGGGCACTTGCTTCAGTCCATACAATGCTTTTTGCAGCTTGCAAACCATATTCCTTCTTCTAGGATCAACAAATCCTTCAAGTCTTTCAATGTAGACTTCTTCTTCTAGGATTCCCTTCAGAAATGTAGATTTCACATCCATTTGATATACTTTGTATCCTTTATGTGGATTGTATGCCAGAAGAGTTCTAACTCTTTCAATTCTTGCAACAGGAGAAAAAGTTTCTCCATAATCAATACCCTCTTCTTGAGAATATCCTCTACAAACTAGTCCGGCCTTGTTTCTAGAAATTGCACCATTTTCATTCATCTTATCTCTAAAAACCCACTTGGTTTCAATCACATTCTTGTCCTTTGGCCTAGGCACAAGAGTCCAATTTTTTTTCTTCTCAATCTACTCAATTTCTTCATGCATTGCCTCTATCCAACTTTCATCATTCAATGCATTTTTAATAGATCTAGGTTCCAATTCACTTAGTATACATGTACCTCTAAGTTTGTTCCTTATCATTACACCTTTTATCTAATCTCCAATTATTTTCTTAGGTACATGTTGCCTTCTATTATATTTTTAAAGTGCTAGATCCTTCAGTCTAGATTCTAGACGTGAGCCACTAGGTCTATCATTCTCAGACATTCTTTCCTATTCTTCTATCTGATGCTCGGGTTCCACTATCTGTGACTTGGGTTCCTCTATCTGTGACTTAGGTTCCTCTATCTAAGACTTGATTCCCTCTGTCTATGACTCAGTCTCTTCTACCAATAGCTTGGGTTGCATAGTTTATAACTTGGGTTGCACAATTTGTGATAGTATATTTAGTGGTCAAGATTTCTACTATCCAAATACCATTGCTTAAGTCATATGTATGGTATCAGGTTCATAATACACAAATTTCTTGTAGTCTTCAGGCTCTTTACTGCTCTTCTCTTCACATTTTTCTATAAACTCATCAATCTTGGCATGTATACTTTTTATGACTTTATGAGTAGTAAGATTCAAAAATTTGTATACTTTTCTTTCACATGAGTAACTTAGGAATATACCTTCATCACTTTTTGCATCTAGTTTTCCATTTCTTTCTTCCTTCAAGATGTAGCATCTACTTTGAAATACTTTGAAATAATAAACATTAGGTTTATATCCATACCATAATTCAAAAGGTGTTTGGTTACTACCTTTCTTCAGTTAAACTTGGTTTAAGGTGAACATTGTAGTGCTGATGGCCTCCTTCTAGTATTTGGTAGCAACATTCTTTTTAATCATTAGGGTTCTGGCACAATCCATAATGGATCTATTTCTTCTTTCTGCTATTCCATTTTTTTGTGGTGTACCAAGGGCAGATAGTTGTCTTTTGATTCCTGTCTCATTACAAAATTCATTGAACTCATTAAAAATTTATTCTCCCCCTCTGTCAGATCTTAGGCATTTTAGTTTCTTTCTTGTTTCCTTTTCAACTCTTGCAAGATACCATTTGAATTTCTGAAAGGCTTCTGATTTCTCTCTGAGAAACATAACAGTCATCATTTTGGAATGATCATCAACAAATAGAATAAAATACTTCTCTCCAGTATATATTTTTGTTCCAATTAGTCCACAAAGGTCAGTATGTACCAATTCCAAGACTTCATCAGTATTGTAATTCTTGCTTTTGAAACTTGTCTTTCTCATCTTTCTAATTTGACATTGTTTGCATATTGCTAACTCAATTTTCTTCAAAATAGGAATGCCTCTGACTCTCTTGTTCTTTCTTATATTCACCAAATTATTAAAATTTACATGACACAACCTTTTATGAAATAACCATCTTTCTTCTACTTGTGCAATAAATCATGAACCTTCATTGAGATCAAGATAGAATTGATTACCTTCTGTTTTCCTACCAGTTCTGACTAGGATCCCTTTACCATCCAGGAGCTTGGCCTTACCATTCATAAATTCTACCTTGAAGCCAATTTTGTTCAGCCATGCTACACTGAGTAGATTTCTCCTCAATCCTACATCCCAATAAGCATTATTACATTTGATTCCTTCTATCAGAGTAATGCAACCGTTTCCTTTTACAGGGCAAGGTTCATCATTCCCAAAATTGACACTCCCACCATCATAGTGTTCAAGATGTTCAAATTTTGTCTTATCACCAGTCTTGTGATGAGAAAAAACACTATCAATTATCCATGTGTCATTTTTATTGATGTGTGATAAAAGTTATATCTGTTCATATTCTTCATCTAACTCATCCTTAGTAGCAATATAAACCATTTCATCTTCTTCTTAATCACTGTCAAAATCTTTTACAATATAACAAGACTTCTTATCTTTATTCTTATAGCTTTTGCAGTTCTTTAAATCTTTCTTGTTTTTGAATTTGTTGAACTTTTTCTCATCTTTGTCTTCTTTGTTTGGACACTTTGCAGCAATGTGACTAACCTCATTGCATGAAAAATAAATCAATGGTTTTTGTCCTTTGTATTTTCCTTTTGTGACTCTTCTTGCAAGTAATGCTTCAATGGTGTCAAGATGTTCATAATTAGATTCATCATCACTGTCACTTTTAGTCTGCTTCCCTTTTGAGTATCTATCCTTCTTACCAAGGTTTAATTTATCTTTGAATGCAAACTCAAGATTTCTAGACCTAGGAGAGTAATTTTCAAAGTTGTCCAGCTCAAAAGTTGTAAGCCTTCCTACTAATGTATCCAGAGTTATACCCTTATTGCACCTCGTCTCTTGAATAGCTGAAAATCTAATAGCCTAGATAGGAAGTAAAGTTCTTAGTACCTTGCTAACCACTGTTGTATCTTCAATTATTCCACCTGCAGCTCTGATGGCACTCACAATCTTCTTGATTATTTTACTGTATCTTGTAATTTCTTCTCCTTCTTTAATTTTCATCTGGTCAAATTGTCCTCTTAGACTTTCTTCTTTGGCTCTCTTTAAATTTGCATCTCCTCCATGAATTTCCTATAATTTATTCCACATAGCATAGGCTATAGGGAAGTCCTTGACTTCATCAAACCCCAAGTATCTTACTGAAGAAGCTATATCAATCATTATTATATATTATGAAGCTTTTTTTCCATCATCTATTCCACAGTCATAGTCCATATTGGTTCAACATATTTTCTTTCCAAAATATGCAAACCAGCATCTCCTATAGTAGATAGATGTAGCTTCATCAACTCTTTCCATGCTAGGAAGTTTTCTTTGTTTAGCTTTGGGATCTCCCTTCTGTAAGACATCTCTGATCTTTAGCTTAGGTCTTGAAACCTTCTCTGAAAGCCCTTGAAGTTCTGATACCAATTCTTCAAAATGAGATAAATAACTATGAGAGGAGGGGTGAATCAGTTACTTCAAAACAAATCCTTTTCCCCTTAGATGTCTTAAATACCTTAACACTGTTACTCAGTCAATTAAGATATTCTTCTGTAACTCGGGTGTCAAAGAAATCTTTATAATATCCAATGCAATTATACTTTAGTGAGTAAGTGCAGAAACATAAAGCATGAAACAAATAACTTATATACATGTGACACCAAGATTTAACGTGAAAAAATAATATGGGAAAAACCACCAATGTAACTCAGAAGAGTTACTTTTCACTCTTCTGAAGTGAGCC
>MU224582.1:0-16331 GCA_018584345.1 Thuja plicata | reverse complement strand
AAAAAGTTAATCATAAACATGCTAAAAATAATAGAAATAATATTAAAACTTCATCTTCTAATAATTAATAAACATCCTAATTCCCACTTAAATAAATAATATAAAAGAACTAAATTAAATATAATCATAGAATAAACTAATTCTTTATTAATAATTTAAATAAAATTAAACTAATTTTTAACTAACATTAAAATGAAACTAATTTAAAAATTATATAAAATTAATATTATACAAATTTAAAATTACTAAAATTTAATATTATAAAAAAAATACATTTTAAATATAAAAAAATAAATAACAAAAAAAAACCTTTTAAAAAGGTTTAAAAGGGGGGGGACCCATGCGGGTTCCCCTACCCCCATGTGTTGATTGCGCAGTACTCTAAGGAGTACAAAGGTGTGGGGGACCACTGTCCTCTTCCCCCCCTGCACATGGTATTCCACGCATAAAGGAGGGTAAGGTGTAGGGTTGGTGGGGATGGGGTCCCACCACCCCTCCCTTAACTAATTTAATTTTAATTTAAATAATTTGCGAACGAAAATCAATAACAACACTATGTTTTTTATTTATTTATTTTATTTTATTTTTTTTTAAATTACGAAATTCTGAAAATGGAAATTAGTAAAAGAGAAAGGGATTTATTTTCTCTTTTATTGTGTAATTTTTTAAAAACTTTTCACTAGTCTGTATTTTATACAGGGAGTTGGATTTTTTTCCAACTAATTTTTTTTTTTCAATCAAATTAAAGACACTCATTCAATTTAATTTTTCTATAGTTAGGACTATAGAAGGGGTTTGATTTTTCAATTTCAAGGAGATTTATAGGAGATCTAATTATGAAATTTCGATAGCATAACTGTACAATGCTAAGAAATACATAATTATGAAGATGATAGATCCAAGCTTGTCATAAACCCCGAAAACAACAAAACATTAATAAACCATAAATTTAATTTTCTCTATAATATAAACTATACAAAGGATTAATTTTTTTCATTTTCTAGAAGATCTAGAGGGAATTTCTTCCTGAAATTTTGACAGCATAACCCTACGATGCTAAGAATACATAGAATGAAAGAAATTCAGATCTAGGGTCCTAATGAACAACTGAAAATGTATAAACCACAATTAAGCCATTTAAAAGCCAAAATAACAAACATGCACTAAATCAACATTAAAAACCTCAGATCTACAAAATTGAAACCACACATGGCAAATGAATCCTACCTTGATTCCAATACTAGAAATGGAAGAATGTAGCTTGGAAGATGGAAGCAAATCTAAAACCCTTCAAGCAGAATTCAACTACAGATCTGGCAACTATGAAGATCCGAGCACACACACAAGCAAGAAAAATCCTGAAAACTTTAAAGCAACGAGTAACCACTACAATCCACAATCCTTCAAAAATCCCCAAATCACCAAAAGCTCTCCAAATCTCAAAAAACCTGTTATGAGGGAAATGAGAGGAGAATTCTCCTAAAGAGAATCAACTTCCCCTAATTGTGCAACCCCTCATGACAACTCCCCATTCAAACCCTAAATTAAATCCACTCAAAATTGAAAGTAAATCCAAAATAAGTAATTAAAATATTGTTTATTTCCACAACTCAACTTTGACTCCTAATTTCAAGTTGAGATATTTGAATTTGAAAATACTTTTTCAACACATTCATGCACCTGTAATTAATAAAATATTTAATTAAATAGATTAAATATTTATGTCACAATAATGCATGCAACCAAATATTTAATTATTTAATTAATCATATAAGCACATTTACTATAGTTTTCAATTAAATACTTAATTAAATCAAAAAATTTAAATATTTCAATTTAATTAATTATTTCAAATAAACATAGGATATAATTAAATAATTAATTCAACTATACTCTATTAAATCATAGAATATGGAAAATCACTCAATAATCCAAAAATCACCTAAAAACATAATCAAGCAAAACACACACATACTCAAGAGAGAGGGTATTCAAATTCTGTCAACCTAGACAAATACAGATAGGGTAGTCATACTAAAACTCATCCAACATTAGGACGATTAGGCTTAGGCTAGGGTTTTGGATCTGTATGTTATCTCCCCTCTTTACGATTGAGATGAATATTTATGGGCATGCTCACTCTTGCCAATTCAGGGAAGACGATGCCCTATACCTGCAATCCTGTCATCAAAGAACACGCATGTACATATATAATATAATATTGCAACCAATGATAGGGAGTGGTCAAACATGTGGATCTCGCTGAAGCAAGTAACTGCGTCTCCGTCCTCTACCATAACAACATACAAATAGATACATAAACATGATAACCATACACATGCAAGTATGGAGTAAGTATAATATGATCAAAACATAAATCATCACATCATGATAATCATCCATAACATCATAACCAATAATCAGCATCGATTGAAAGAATAGTAGCTCTCATGAAACTAGCCTAAAAGAATTCGGCCAATCAACTAAAACCAATGCCTAAAAGAGTACGACAACATAAACTAAAAGAAAAACATGGGTGGGTATTACATCCACCCCCCTAGGATTAGGCTTACTCCTGGAAGCCTAAAAAAAATAGGGATATAACTCCCATAAACATAAAGAATCCTAATGAGTCACATATGACTCAGCATGTAGATCCCATAGGACCTTTCCCTGCTCTCTAGTTCAAACTCTGAGGATCATTCCCCGTTATAGGAAACTGAAACCTAGCTGCAGGTCCTCTACTCACAGACTCAATCACAGGAGGATGATACATTGGTGGATGATAATCCAAGGCTGCATAAACTCCATTAGATCTACCGACATTCCCAATTGTAGGTTTGGAAGTCGCTGGTCTCTGTTCAGAAAACCAAGAAGCACGCTATGGACAATTCACTGCGATATGCCCAAACTGTCCACATGTGAAGCAAGCTCCTCCACTACCACCTCCTCTAAAAGAAGATGCTCTAGACTACTGAACACTACCCCTACTGACACCCTAATACACACTCTGTGCTGACTAAACTATCTATTTGTGCTTGTTAGCATAAAAATGCCTGATGCGCTGACTGTTATAGAATTTCCTATATGAAGAACGACCACTATGACCCTGAGAGAGTTTCTTACTCTGTTGGTTTACATGATCCTTTTCAACCAACACAACCTTATAAACTACATCCCTAAAATCTTGGGATTGGAAGGCTCGAACTCCTCCATCAATGTGGTCATTAATCTCTCTGACAAGGTGTTGAATCTTCACAAATTGATCCTGATAAAGGCTCGTAGCAACGACTCTAGACTCAACACACTCCATACCTAAAGCAACCAAAGAAACCAAAAAACTCAGAACTAAATCCAAAACCAAATAGCATCAAAAGAAATCAAATAATCACAAAGCAATGGTTTTAAATACATCAGAGTTTTATGTCTACGTTTAAGTTTAAGTTTCAAGTTTAAGCTAGACACAACCTAATGAACATACACTTCCCAGAGTTCCCAGTGTAGAAACTAGAGCTCTGATACCTAATATAACACCTCACCAAGGAACCTAAGAGAGATTAACCTAGTACATGTCACTATGTGTGCTAAATAAATTTTTTTTTTAAAGTTAACATAAAGAGATATACATTTATGCGGAAGCATTTACCATTTGTACACATGTCTTACACTCACATAGATTACACGGCTAAAGGGTTCCATGACGTTGAATTACTTAAAGAAAAACACAACTAACAATATAACAAAAGATTCCATTTGATTAAGTATAAGAATTGCAACTTACGTAACCATAATTACATCCTCATGGATAACCATGAAACCACCATAAACTCACATCCACTACACATGTCACAAGGTATGTGGTAATCACTCTAAACTACTTAATTACAATTTCTAGATTAGGTATCACATGCGATACTCTAATACAAGATTACAATAATGAAATTACATAATAAATGATGAAGGAACATAAAGAGCTCATCTGTAAGGAAACCATCAGGAAGCTGGTACAAGGACGTCAAATCTCAATCGATAAAGAATCACTACCTCTCGTCTGTGTGGAACCACAAAGGTCCACCCCATCGTGCTGAGGAGATAACAATAGATCCCAATCGAATATCCAAAACCAAGAAGGAATAACCACTAAGCAAGGTATCCTGATAGCTCTCTAGTCCGGTGTACTAATCATCATGATAGGTAAGACTCACTAATCCAGAGGCAACTAACAATGTAGGAAATCTAGCATTTGTAAAGGAAGGTGTCATCATGTACGTCTAACCCTTAATTTTAGCCCTGATAATCCCAATGGATTCGGGCACCTAAGTGACCATACACAGAGCCAATGACCTCTCAAACTAACAAGCCACTAACTATGCCAGAACCCGCACCTCGTAAGGGGGCAAGCACTATCTCAACCTCCATCTTAGTCCTTACTAGCACTCAAGCATGGGTGAGGAGAATTATATCTTATTAATTCATTTTAATCTCTCAGTATGTCTTTAGTTATCACTTGTTAAGAAACTCTACAATATGCAATCCAGTAGTCACTTACGGATACAGAACTTATTGCAAGCCACCTCCTACTATATATCTAGGTAACCTACCCTAGGCTCAAAGATCCTACAAAGATCTAGCATAGTTCACAACCCTAGTGTACCCCAAATCTAGTATCCCACATAATCAAGAATGGTAACATAGGTACACAAAGAGATAACAAGATTGAAAGGGTCACATGGTCAGTTTAGTGTAACAATTGATAACACACACGCCATGAGGTAACATGAATATAAACACACCCCCCGGCCTCTGTATACATCCTAGGTCATCTAATGCCCCCACAATAACGCATATAAACAAAAGAGAACCATAATGATGTAGGGAAACAAAAACGTTTTAAAAGACTGAAAAAGGAACATACATAGATATCATTTTCATCATTTAAAACCATCCACATGCATAAGATAAACTCAATTTACACATTAATAAACCTAACTAGGTGCGTACATTAATTACACCATGACATAGTATAATGTAGATCAATTGATTAAAATTAATTACACTATATATACATTAGTCTCTCAACGATAATCTCCTAATACCATTAATGGAGAATTTGTATCCACTAAGACAATGTAATTAATAATGATAAATTTAATGATTAAAATTAATTACACTATATATACATTAGTCTCTCAACGATAATCTCCTAATACCATTAATGGAGAATTTGTATCCACTAAGACAATGTAATTAATAATGATAAATTTAATAATTAAAATTAATACCCCTTTATTAATTGAAATTAATAATTATATACTAATTTAAAATAATCGCTCTTTAACGATAAAAAGTTAATCATAAACATGCTAAAAATAATAGAAATAATATTAAAACTTCATCTTCTAATAATTAATAAACATCCTAATTCCCACTTAAATAAATAATATAAAAGAACTAAATTAAATATAATCACAAAATAAACTAATTCTTTATTAATAATTTAAATAAAATTAAACTAATTTTAACTAACATTAAAATGAAACTAATTTAAAAATTATATGAAATTAATAGTATACAAATTTAAAATTACTAAAATTTAATATTATATAAAAAAATACATTTTAAATATTAAAAAAATAAATAACAAAAAAAAACTTTTAAAAAGTTTTAAATGGGGGGGATCCATGTGGGTTCCCCTACCCCCATGCGCTGATTACGCAGTACTCTAAGGAATAGAAAGGGGCTGGGACCACTGTCCTCTTCCCCCCACCTGCGCATTGTATTCCGCGCCTAAAGGAGGGTAAGGTGGTGGGGTTGGTGGGGATGGGGTCCCACCACCCCTCCCTTAGCTTTTTTTTTTTTTTAAATAATTTTCAAACAAAAATCAATAACTGCACTATGTTTTTATTTATTTATTTTATTTTATTTTTTTAAAATTACAAAATTCTGAAAATGGAAATTAGTAAAAAGGAAAGGGATTTATTTTCTCTTTTACTGTGTAATTTTTTAAAAACTTTTCACCAGTCTATATTTTATACAGAGAGTTGGATTTTTTTCCAACTAATTTTTTTTTTCAATGAAATTAAAGACACTCATTCAATTTAATTTTTCTATAGTTAGGACTATAGAAGGGGTTTGATTTTTTGATTTCAAGGAGATTTATAGGAGATCTAATTATGAAATTTTGACAGCATAACTGCACCATGCTAAGAAATACATAATTATGAAAATGATAGATCCAAGCTTCTCATAAACCCCAAAAATATCGAAACATTAATAAACCATAAATTTATTTTTCTCTATAGTATAAACTATACAAAGGATTAATTTTTTTTATTTTCTAAGAGATCTAGAAGAAATTTCTTCCCAAAATTTTGACAGCATAACCCTACGATGCTAATAATATATAGAATGAAAGACATTCAGATCTAGGGTCCTAATGAACACCCAAAAACGTATAAACCACAATTAAGCCATTTAAAAGCCAAAATAACAAACATGCACTAAATCAACATTGAAAACCTTAGATCTACAAAATTGTAACCACACATGGCAAATAAATCCTACCTTGATTCCAATGCTAGAAATGGAAGAATGTATCTTGGAAGATGGAAGCAAATCTGAAACCCTTCAAGCACAATTAAACCACAAATCAGACAACTATGAAGATCCGAGCACACACACAAGCAAGAAAAATCATAAAAACTTCAAAGCAATGAGTAACCACTACAATCCACAATCCTTCAAAAATCCCCAAATCACCAAGAGCTCTCCAAATCTCAAAAAACCTGTTGTGAGGGAAATGAGAGGAGAATTCTCCTAAAGAGAATCAACTTCCCCTAATTGTGCAACCCCTCATGACAACTCCCCATTCAAACCCTAAATTAACTCCACTCAAAATCTAAAGTAAATCCAAATTAAATAATTAAAATATTGTTTATTGCCACAACTCAACTTTTACTCCTAATTTTAAGTTGAGATATTTGAATTTGAAAATACTTTTTCAACACATTCATGCACCTATAATTAATGAAATATTTAATTAAATAGATTAAATATTTATGTCACAATAATGCATGCAACCAAATATTTAATTATTTAATTAATCATATAAGCATATTATATTTACTATAGTTTTCAATTAAATACTTAATTAAATCAAAATATTTAAATATTTCAATTTAATTAATTATTTTAAATGAACATAGGATATAATTAAATAATTAATTCAACTATAATCAATTAAATCACAGAATATACAAAATCACTCAATAATCCAAAAATCACCTAAAAGCATAATCAAGCAAAATGCACACATACTCAAGAGAGAGGGTATTTGAATTCTGTCGACCTAGGCAAATCCGAATAGGGTAGTCATACTGAAACTCATCCAACATTAGGACTATTAGGCTTAGGTTAGGGTTTTGAATCTGTATGTTACCTCCCCTCTTTACCATTGAGATGAATATTTATGGGCACACTCACTCCTGCCAATTCAGGGAAGATGATGCCCTATACCTGCAATCCTGTCATCAAAGAACACACATGTACATACATAATATAATATCACAACCAATGATAAGGATCAGCTGAACGTGTGGATATCACCGAAGAATGTAACTACATCTCTGTCCTCTACCACAACAACATGCAAATAGATACATAAACATGATAACCATACACATGCAAGTATGGGGTAAGTACAATATGATCAAAACATAAATCATCACATCATGATAATCATCCATAATATCATAACCAATAATCACCATCAACTAAAAGAATAGTAGCTCTCATGAAAGTAGCCTAAAAGAATTTGGCCAATCAACTGAAATCAATGCCTAAAAGAGTATGACGACATAAACTAAAAGAAAAACATGGGTGGGTATTACAACATGGCTCGATGTTGTTGCTATACCCCATATTAGATCAAAATAAATTAGAATGATTAATACGAATGACTTCACCTACCTTGTGATTAGCCTAGTCATAATTGAGTAATAATCCAACCTCATCATTAATTTTTGTGTTCCCGTGCCACTTGCAACTAACATCATTCTTCACGCCCATATTGGCAAGACTATCTGCCACTTGGTTAGTTTCCTGGTAATTATGAGTGACATAAAAGGAATTGAAATTTGAGGCCACATTATTAATCTTAGAAATAATATGATCAATAGTCTATGACACCTTACATTTTCCTCTAATGTTATTGATAATATTTAAGGAGTCTCCCTCCAGCCAGTCTTTCTTACAACCCAGTTCCTCTTCCAGCAAAATAACATTGAGCGCAGCCATAGCCTCATCCCTATTGTTAGATTGGATTGCCAAAGGAGAAGCAATCACACCAACACAATTACCATTTTGATCTGTTATTATGCATCCTCATCCAGAAGTTCCTGGGTTTCCCTTTGTAGCCTCATTGAAGTTAGCTTTGACCCAATCTTCAGGGGGTGAAGTCCATGTGGCCGTGGATCTCAAATTTATAGGAATAAGATCTTTGTCATTTCTATCACTTTCCCTCTTACTAAAGGAGATGTATTTTTATTCCAGTGCCCTACAAATTTGGTTTCCTACCACTTCAGGGGTGGACTGGTTTTCTCTGAAGATTCTATTGTTATGTTCTTTCCAAATCCTCCAGCAAAAATGAGGAGGAATGATGAACCAAAGGTATTTATCTATAAAGTTCTGAGGCAGGTAGCTCCATTGAGCTACAAAGTCCTTCCATTTTCTAAAGATGATATCCCAGACTTTACGAGTGAAAGGGTAGTGGAGCATGATATGATCACAAGATTCAAAAATTTTCAAAACAATGAATACATCTATTAACAATATTAATACCCCTCCTAGAGAGATTATCAAGAGTTGGTGGTTTATTTTGAATTAAGAGCCAGTAGAAAAAACTAATTTTAGTTATAAGGTTTTTATACCACACGAAGGAATAGGGAGGCCTTTCCTCTCTTTTAGAAATGATATTAGCAGTAGAGGCCACAGTGTACTTGCCATCAGAAGTAGGATTCCACACAATCAAATCTTTGATGTTATCTTTTATATGCTAGGCCTGAAGCTCATGCTGGAGGGAAATAGGTCTAACATCAATTTCTCCTAGATTCTTCTAGTTTTTGTCTTGCCAGTAATCAATAACTTTAGTGCCAAAATATTCTTTTCTTCTCTCAATGATTTGTTTCTAGTATTGGTTGTTGGACAAAGGGTCAGAGTGGATCCATTCATCATCCCAAAATTCAATTCTACATCCATCTCAAAACTTCCATCTTTTACCTTTAACAATCAAGTCTTTGGTAGATTTTATACTATTCCAGATGAAGGTGCCATTAGTTTTGTTTTCACCACATATAAAATCCTCCAAGGAATCATTGAGGAAGAGATATTTTCTTTTTTATAATAGTATTTTTTTTATATCCATAAATCCTCCACAACTATTTCACCATGAGGGCTTTATTAGTGTTTTTAATGGTTTGCAGCCCAAGACCTCCCAAATTTTTAGGCTTACACACTTTTTCCCATGAAACAAGGCTCAGTCTTTTCTTTTCCTTAATCCTTGACCATAGGAATCTTTCATGGATTTTCTCAATTTCAGTAGCAATTTTGTAGGGAATTTTAAACAAAATCATAGCATAAACAGGGAGATTCTAAAGAGTAGATCTCACCAATTGGAGCTTTCCTACATTGCTGACGAGTGCCCCTTTACAACCAAAAAATTTATTTTATATCTATCTATAAGAGTATGCCAGAAGCTTTCTGGAGGATTGGAGCATAGAGGTAAGCCCAAGTAAGAAGAGGGAAGTTTCCCAATAGTACAACCAAGAATAGTAGACATTTTATTTTTTCTTTCTTCTGGAGTATTTATGAAAAAGATGGAGCTCTTAATCCAATTGACAAGCTGGCTAGCTGTCGCAGTATAGGTAGTAAGACTTTTCTTTATATTTCTTCCTTCTTTAATAGTCGACTCTCCCATGATAAGAGTATCATCCACAAATTTCTAATGAGAGAAAATTAGTCTAGTTGAAGAGGGTTGTATACCACTTATTTCCCATTTATTCACCATTTTATGGATGTACATCCCAAGGTACTTAGCAAGGATAGAAAAGAGGATAGGAGAGATAGGATCTCCTTGTCTTAGCCCTCTAGTTGGTTTAAAAAAAGTAGAGGATTCCCCATTGACAATGATAGAGGAAGAAACAATAGTCATAAGTTGCATAATGATTTTGATAACCTCCTTATTAAAACCAAAAGAAGATAGCACCATCTGCAGAAAATGCCAATTGACTCCATCATAAGCCTTAGATATGTCTAGTTTCATCATGAAGCCCTATTTTTTAGCCTTTTTCAGTGAGTGGATATTCTCATGAGCCATGATGATATAATTGAGGATTTGTCTCCTAGGAACAAAACCATTTTTCTGGGGGGAAATGATATTTGGAAGCAATAGAACTAGTCTCAATTTAATAGCTTTAGAAATAATCTTGTATAAAGAATTGCACAAGCTGATAGGTCTAAAATCTTCTACAGAATTGGATCCTAGTTTTTTAGGAATAAGAACCAGGAAAGTAGCATTTAATTCCTTGAGAAGACTTCTAGTTCCAAAGAATTCTTTAACAACATCTTGCACATCTTGACCAATAATATTCTAGAAATGCTGGAAGAACAACATAGGGAAGCCATTTGGGCCAAGAGATTTTTCTCCTTTAAAGGAGAAGACAAAAATTTTTATTTCCTTGTTCGAAGGGATAGCTAAGAGCATTTTGTTAGAAGGATCATTGACCAACTTGGTAATGGTAGAAATAATTTCATCCTAATTATATCTATTCAAATTATTATCCTTAGCCAGCAACTCTGAGAAGTGTCTTAACATTTCTGATCTCATATCTTCCTCCTTCCTTATAGTTTTACCTTTAGTTTGAAGATTTGTTATCCTGTTAATAGCTTTATGTTTCAAAGCTGTCATGTGGAAGAATCTTGTATTTTTATCTCCTACCTTTAGCCAAAGAGCTCTAGATCTCTATCTCTAGAAAGATTCCTCCTTGGTAATAATGTTATGATAATCTGCTAGAAGTTTATTTTCCTTGATTTTAGTTTCCTCTGAAAGACCCTCTTTCTTGATGTTGTTATGAATTTCCTTAATTTCATTCTACAAGTTCCCTTTTTGATGGAATATATCCCCAAACACTTCCTTATTCCATCTTTTCAAATTACTTTTGATAGTATTCAGTTTCTTAGCCATTCTATACATAGCTCCCCCTTCAATAGTGTAGTTCCACCATTCCTCAATCTTATCTTTTAAATTAGGGTGGGCTAGCCACATTCTTTCAAATCTGAAGGGAAAATTCTTTCTGCCCTTGATCTAATTAATATTTAGGGATATAGGATAATGGTCAAGTCCAATACGAAGTTCAGAAAAAAGAGTGCAAAAGTAACTGGATAGCCAGTCATGAGTTACGAGGGCTCTATCCAATTTCACCTGAATCAGATCCTTCCTAGTACATCTATTCGACCAAGTATAGTCAATGCCTTCTAGGTCAATATCTAATAAGGCTTCCTCATTGATGAATTTTTTTAGATCAAATCTACTATCAGTTTGGGAGGTAATCCCTCCTTATTTTTCCTAATTTTTGAGAGGAGTGTTGAAGTCTCCCATAATAATTCAGCTAATTTGTTGGTAAATATTATGAATTTATTTCAATATTTGCATATACTTTTGTCTACCTCCTCTAGTATTAGGGGCATAAACATTTATTAGGTTCTAGCTAAAGTTATCCTTGAGGAAAGTGATCTTGACCACTAATATGTTCTTTTCACTGAGAATTAGATTGCACACAACATTTTTATTATTCCAAAAAATCCCTATGCCACCTGAAGCACCATCAGAATCACCTCCAATGCTCCCATAGTCTTTAGACACATGCATTTTTTCCAATTTATCTTTAGTCATTTTAGTTTCTTGGATGAATAATATATCAATTTTTCTATCTCTAACCATGTTCCTAAGAACATCCTATTTATGAAGGCTATTGAGCCCTCTTATATTCCAAGAGATGACTTTCATATTAAATACTTGGAGAACATATTCCATCCCCTATATTCTCTTTTTCTTCCTGCTCCCTTTTCTTCTTATGTGATTCCTTTCCTTTTTTACTTTGAGGAGTGCCAACATCAGCCTTAAGTTGTCTTCTGGTTTGTACTCCCCCTTGGCTATGATTTTCTAGTTTTTTTGTAGATTTAAATGAAGTACTATTGTTCTGGTCGCCTTTTTTTCTTGAATTTTTGTTGGAACTTTTATTTTTCTTTACCTGTGACCAAGGGGCTTCTTGGTTACCAAGGTAAATCTCCAAACTCAATTTTCTCTCTAGGTGTTCTTCACTCCACAGATCAGCAATAGGGGATAATGAGTCATCATCACTATCTTCTGAGGAATTTCCATTAAGGTCATGTTCCCTGCTTATTCCTTCATCAGGGATAGGAGAGACAGCTCTAGAAGGGGACAAGTCTTCAGGACCATTCAAATTGGATTCTTTTTTAGTAGCTTCTAACTCCTTTACCTTAGGCGGTCCCTGCTCTTGACTAGATTCTTCATTGACTACTTGATCAGTACTAGGTTGTTTAGTACTAGACTATATTTCCAAAGTGGGTTGGTTTTCAAGTAGAATATTTACCTCTTATTCATTATTAGGTTGTTTTTCCAAAGTGATTTGGTTTTTACGTAGAAAATTAACCTCTGATTCTTTACTGTTTAAACTCTTTGGTTTGTTCTCCTGATGACCTAGATCAGGGTTCCCTAAAGAACAATTAATAGGATTGGTTTTTTTCTTCCACACTTTTTTAGGTTCCCTTTTATGATCTTCTTTATCTTTTGGTTTTTTTAGTGGGCAATATTTAGCCCAATGAGCAAATATTTTGCAGGAAAAACAAGCAAAGGGAAGCCATTCATATTCAATAGTTTGGATGTACTTACCTAGTTTAGAGTTGATAGTGATGGCCTTAGGTAGATCCATTTTATGATGTATGTTCACACAAATTCTAGTATAGACCAGTCTAGATTTGGTAGATGTCATTGGGTCAGTCCATAGCAACTCACCAAATGCACTCGTAAGACCAACAAACACATCCTTATTCTAGTATTCTATTTGGAAGCTAGGTAATCTAACCCAAACAGAGGTAGTATCAAATATCTCAAAATTGAGATCTAGGTTCATCACCCATTTTTAAAGAGACAAAGATGATTTTCCAAACATCCAGGGTCCTCCACATAGCACCTTTGAAAGGTCTTCCATATTTGAGAACATAAAAGAGAAAAACCCCTTTGACATAGCTGCTATATCCACTTGTCCCTTGAGTTTCCATTTATGATAAGTAAACTCTCTAACAAGATAAATATTAGGTCTTGTCCCCGTAAACTTCCCAACCAGAATAAGAGCCATTGTGGAAACAGTATGGTCCACTAGGGTATCAGGGATGGATATGCCAAAATAACCCTTACAGGGATCCAAAATATTGTTGATTCTAGGAAAAGAAGATTTTCTTGATGGTTTGATCTCAAATAATGATGACCAACTACCTTTGAGTAGATTCTTATTTGAAGAATGATCATTTTGATCAGCCAAGGCACCTTTAGATGAGGTTTCTCTTGGCCCACCATCTCGAAAAGTAGGGTCCTTCACTTCATCTGAATCTTTTGTGGAGCCCTCTTCTGTTGATCCTCCTGCTTCTTGCTGGTCTCCTACAATAGCAGATGCCAGGTATCCTCCAGCATCATGTTTCCCGCCATCATAGGTTTTCAAATTCCCTCCTGCCCGCCCTTTCTCTCTAGCTCCCGCTCCCACTCCCACTCCTGCTCCCGCTCCTTTCATTTTCTCCATGTTAGGGTACAATGTTATGTTTAATATTTTTTCTAATACTAATGTTTTCTAATGTCTTGTAACATTTTCCTAATGTTTTGTAACATTTTCCTAAGGTTTTGTTAGTGTTCATGTTAGGGTTCAATATGGTTAGGGTTTCATGTTAGGGTTAATGTTAGAGTTTTTATTGATTTATGTTTCAGTTTCATGTTTTGTAACATCTTTTTAATGTTTTGTAATATTTTCCTAATGTTTTGAAACATATGTAATACAATTAAATTATTTAACTAAGTAGCTAACATATTATCTTAACTAAAAAAATTTAAATCTACATAAAACAATATTTTTTATTTTCTAAAATTAAAAATAACAAAATTAAAACAAAAAACATCAAATAATAGTACAATTGCATTAATTTAACAAAAGAAAAATTAAAAACATTAAAAAAAACATTAAAAAAAAACAAAAAAAACCCTACCTATTTTCGGCTGAAGTTCTCCTATTCTGCTCCATAATTATCAGAAGGTACTTAGTACAAATGAGCCGCTCTAACCAAATTTTAGGGTATATATGGTTTTTAAGGGTTCCAGCCAAAACTATTTTGGATGGACTTGGTTTGACCGAAATAATTTTGCCTGAAACCCATTTGCCACATCGACGCGACATGGCACCACGTATGTACAACCAAAAGTGTTATGTCCAAAATTGTTCTAACAGAAATAGTTCCCCCCAAACTATGAAAATGGTCCTCAAGTGTAACACAGCTCTGTACTTTTACCCATAAACAAGAACACTAAAATACCAAAATCTATTACAACAAAAGATAGCTTTTCATTCTCTGAATTATGATCAACACTAGCTACGAACACAATGATAAGGCACCCTATAACCACCAGCTTCACAACCTCTAAAAAATTAAATTCAATACATACCGAACCAAATACTCATCCACTATACATAGGAACAATGTAACATCGACCACCAACAACTCGATCATACCTCACTCAAACTCCCATCCAAACTTATGTGAACCTCTATAGATCATCTACAAACACTTTTGAACAATACCTCATAATCGCAACTTAAGATCTTCATATATCACCTAAACAACTAAAATCTTCTTCACTTAACATACTAAACATGCTGTCTAAAACAATAATTTGTATGTGTACATCAATGACAAAACATTAATGTCAGCACACCCAAGTACCCAACTTTGACATGCACAACAATCTTCCAACAAGGATATATTCTTGAAGATGACTTTGAAAAAAATGGTTACGAGATCATGGTGCAGGAGCAAAAAGGGGAAATTCCTATTGAAGGTGAATCTAATTTTTCATACTGTTATATACAAATAAAAAATGATAATGTTCACAATGATCTCATTTCAAATTAAGACCCAAAGGATTTTTCTAATCATTTGTTTATAGATCAATCTGATGATGAATTCTCATCTTATAAAATTAAACGTTTTGAATTGATGCTTAAAGAGGATGGGTTGGCTGAATTGGTGGCTGAAGAAGATGATAATAGTTTTAGCAAGTGAGGAATTTGTGTTTTATAATTTTGTTGGCAACGGTGGCATTTCCATTTTTTCTCTCAAAAGAAGGCTAATCTGGAAGAATGTATGCAAGATGACTTCTATCAAGTAATTGGCTCCTTTTTATCTAAAACAAAACATGAATCTGTCGTTGGTCATAGGCAAGAGGTGTATGATGAAGAGTGGCTCTTTGGTAGTGCACTCATATATAAAGATCCTTTGTACGAGCTAAGTCTACATTGGATTCAAAAGCTATTTTGGAGTCTGTAGGCACTTCAGTAGTATACTTTTCTTTTCGCAATGAGTTACATTTCGCGCAATCTATTAATGGTTTTGCATAATTTATCTGGGGCTTTCTTAAGGTAAGGGGTTTCTTTCCCTATCCCTTTGTAAATAAAATTTTTGCTTGTTGTAGGCTATAGAAATTTTTGGCTTGTTTCTCTTTGGTGTGCCCTATTCCCCTCCACCCACTTGCAAAGCAACTCCCTCTGCTAACGATTTTTTATTCTGCTACCCAATGAATCAAGCACTAGTTTTAAAAGTAGATTCTAGAAGCTCTCTTCTTGTATCTTGTCTTCTCCAACCTTTAATGAATTTTTTCGATACCACCCTTCATGATTGGGTAAAAAAATTAAGTAATGCCTTAGTAAAGAATGTGTTGGTCTTACATTAGTTTGCCCCAATTTTAAATTTCATCATTTCGTGATTCTGTCTAATTTAGGCATTACTTAACAATCAATGAAGCTCTAGTCTATTCGAATACCTCGGATGTTTTTAAAAAATATATATTCTCTACTATTTAAAAAGAAGGGTGGAAGTTAGTCAAAGGACATTAGATTGGAAGAGCAGATGCATGTTTTAATTTATCAATCTTGCAAATATGTATACATTGAAAATTTTAAGATTATAACATGTCGTGATGATCAATTTCTAATAAA
>MU224581.1:667228-694838 GCA_018584345.1 Thuja plicata | reverse complement strand
GTTAGTAATCAAAGAAAAAGCACAACTGGAATCTAACATAGAATAACCAAACCTTTCTAGTTGCTTTCTTTCTCTTGTGGATCTCCTCAAGGGTTGAGGTTGAGGTTGTTCTTCCTCTTCTTCCAAAATATCAGAGCTACTAGAGCTCTCCTCATCATTAGACCCAACATGGTCTCTCTGTTTAGTCTTCTCAGGGGTAGGAGGAAACTGAACAACATCTTTTTCCTTTTCTTTTTTATCTGGTTGTAGCACAACAAGAGAAGATGTTAGCTCTCTAAAAATAACATTTCTATTATGCAACACCTTACTAGTCATAAGATCCCAAAGCTTGTATCATTTCACACCAACACTGTATCTAATGAAAATACATTTGACAACTTTGTTTTCCAACTTAGATCTTTTCTCCTTTGGAATATGTGCATAAGCTTCACAACCAAAAACATGAAGATGTCTAATTGAAGGCTTCTTACCAGACCACACCTCCATGGGTGTCTTACCAACAAGAGCTGATGTAGGAGATCTGTTAACGAGATAGCAAGCAGTGGCCATAGCTTCAGCCCAAAACCTTTGTTCTAAACGAGCTCCACTAAGCATACTCCTAGCCTTCTCCATCAGTGTCTTGTTCATTCACTCTGCAACTCCATTTTTCTACGGGGTGTAAGGAGTTGTCTTATGTCTCTCAATTCCTTTTTCTTTACAGAACTTTTCAAACTCTATGGAACAAAACTCACCACCATTATCAGTTCTCACACACTTGATTCTTTTACCAGTTTGATTCTCCATGAGAACCTTAAATTTCTTGAACCGACTGAAAACCTGTGTCTTACTTTTCAGGAAATATATCCAAGTCCTTCTACTGTAATCATCTATAAAAGATACAAAATATATAGAACTGGAGATAGAAGAAACTTTTATAGGACCAAATACATCAGAATGAATAAGATCCAAAATACCAGAAGACTTGTGAGAATTGGAGTAGAATTGAACACGATTTTTCTTACCATAAACACAGTGTTCATAGAAATTGAATTTGAGATTACAATCATTTAGCCCCTCGACGAGATTTTTAGTTTTCAAGGTCCTAAGACCCTTCTCACCAATGTGGTCAAATCTCATATGCCACAACATTATCTTTTCTGCAGGAAGCTTGCCTTCCAAAGTGTTTGCACCCTTAGGTACACATTTACTGCACTGCCATTGGAACCCATTGCCACAGTCTTCTTTACTGCTCATTCAGATGGTGGGAATGAAGTGATAGCCACTCTCTTCTTTAAAACAAAAGAACTATTGCACTGAGCAATGCATGCATCAAGCTAAAACAAAGTACCTCTCCTAGTACCTTTAGAGAGCACCATAGAACCTCTCATCCTCTTGAATCCATCTTTCGAAAAGACAACTTGCATGCCTACATCATTTAGCATACTTACAGATAATAGGTTTCATGCCAAACCCAGAATGTGCATAACTTTGTTGATTCCCTTTACTCGTCCATCAGGAAATTTGATAGTGACCCTTCCGCGTCCAACTATCTTTAGGTGAGAATCGTCACCCAAGTACACCTTTCCACCATCAAACTCTTCATATTTTGAGAACCAATTTCGATGAGAGGTCATGTGAAAAGTGGTACCTAAGTCTACTAACCACACATCATCAAATGCATGGGCTGCCAAAGCTGCAATAAAAGCATCTCCATCTTCTTGAGATTTTTTAGAAGCTAAATCTGAGCCTTTCTTCTTCTTCTTCGGTTCTTTGCAGTCCCTCTGGAAGTGCCTAGATTTATCACAGTTCCAAAATTTCACCTTGGACTTTCTAGGAGTCTTATAACTCCCACAGGATTTGGATCTGCCCTTCTTTGACTTATTGTCATTCTACTTTCCTTTGTTGTTGGATCTCCCACGAACAGCAAGGGCTTCCTTAGACGAATCTGAAGTCTTTCTTTGCATCTCCTTAGATAGCAGCGAAGACACCACATCATCCATATGGAATGTGACTATAGTACTTTCGAGAGCCATCACAAGATGGTCCCATGAATCTGGCAAGGAAAAAATTAGGGTCATACATCGATCCTCCTCCTCGATCTTGGGACCGGATGATGCCAACTATGCAATCAATAAATTGAATGTGTTGAGATGATCAGTTACGGATCCACCTTCCTCCATTCTTAAAGAATACAACTTCTTTCTTAGGAACAACTTATTCACCAGAGATTTGGCCTGATTGACAGACCCAAGCCGTGTGCACAAAGAATTTGCAGTAGTCTCATCAAGAACATTCAGAAGAATGGCATATGCTAGACAGAGTCTGATGAGACCCTTAGCCTTTTGATCCTTGATCTCCCAATCCGCTTGAGATATCACTGCAGGTCTCACATCAAGTGAAGTAGCCTCCCATAGATCGCGGTCTTCAAGCGTGTCTTCCATCTTGAGTTTCCATAACTCGAAATTAGTGTCATTAAGTTTCTCCACCTCCATTCTACTATATGAGGAACCTGCCATATCAATCTGCAAATAAGATTTAGAATGTTCTGCACAAAAAACTCCCACTCAACTTGAGATTAGCTCAAAAAACCCTACCCAACAACTAGGATACAAAGTTGATCAAGATCTGATACCACTTGTAAGGAAACTCAGGTGCGAAAACAACTTCCTACACTAATTTCTATAGGAAAGTATTGTGCAAATTCTTTTAAATCCTTACAATTTCAGATTTGTTAACTACTTTAACAATGATATTATAGCCACATACCATGCATACAGAAAATAGAGAATGACACAATGATTTACCCTAGGGAAAACCTTTCGGTAAAAAACCCCAGCACTCCAAAACCTGCACAATGTATTATCTTCATTACAATGGTTACAACACACTTGCAATGCAAGTTCTTTCACAATACAATCGACACTCTAAGACAAATCCAGTAGCACCAGATCATACCAACAATACACTCTTTTCGTATTCTTTCCTGTAACCCTAAAAAAAACTTATATCATGCGCTTTCCTTTTTAGGGCAACTTCCAAGGATAGCTGTATTAGGGTTTTACCATTCTTTGAGAAAATAGGAAACCTAAAAATTTTAGAAGAGTGTAAAGTACTCAACTTTATCAATTGCCACATGTCTTGCATGTCTTCACCTATCATTGAAATCTCCTAGAAATAGCTCTTATGTGTCATAGGAATCCGTCATAATCGTTTCAGCCATGATCTCCTTACACACAATTCAACATGTCGACGCATCAAGTGGAGTGACACATCAACATGCCAACTAGACATGCACACTCACACTTAATAACATTATTTGCAAGAAAATACATTTTACAAAACAAATAATAAGAATAGGAATTATCCAAGGTTGAGACACCTTATTCCTAACAATTCTTAGTGCTAAACCTTACCATGATTTTAGTATTAGAGTTAGGGTCATGGTAAGGATTTAATCACTCCAACCATTCTTTTATCTTTAACCTAAGCATATTTCTAATGCTAAATGTAAAAATTATTTTAGAATTATGGTTAGGGTTAGATTAGGGTTATAGCTACAGTTCATTTACAATTAGGGTTCAATAAAAATAAGAGTTCAAATTAGGTTAGGGTTAGAATTTAATTAGGGTTAGGGTTTACTTATATTTAATAAGTTGGACATATTATTATTATGTTCAATATCTTACATATTATGGATGACTACTCTAATCATAGGTATTTCAAATATTAATGTATATAAAATACACAAAGAGATGTCATTCTTGAGGTGCATACCTTCATCAGTTTCTAAGGTGGAACGGTTGCCTTAATAAAGACATCACTTGGAATATTTTTATAATATATGTATGGTAGTAGTAGTTGTGACACATGCAAGACATTAAATATAGTAATACTATTAGTAGAATATTAAATATAATTAAACCCTAACCTTAAACTAAAGTGTTACAACCTAATTTGAACACTTATACTTATTGAATGCTAAGTGTAAACTAACCATAACTGAATTGTTTCCCTTATAGAAATCTAACCCTTATTCTAGTTAACCATAACCATAAATGAATCGTTACTCTCACCCTAAATTTAGTTAAACTCTAAGCCTAAACCCAATCAAACCCTAACCATAATCCTAAATTCATGGAAGTTAGGTTTAGGATTAGGTATATATTTAGGATTAAGGATAAAATTAGGGCTAGGGCTAGGTTTTGAATTATAGTTAGGGTTAATTTAATGATTAGGGCTAGGGTAAGCATTACATTAGGGTTAGTTTTAAAAATAGAGAGGAAACATTGCTTAGAGGTAGAGCTAGGGTTAGGTTTAGAGATATGCATAGGGTTAGAGATTGGGTTAGGATTAGAACTACAACCATAATTTTAAGTGGGTTTGGGTTTTGATTGAGGTTAATGTTATTATTAGGGATTTAATTAGAGTTAGTATTAGTATTAGGATTTGGATTAAGGATAGAAGGTGCAATAATTGCCTCAATAAAGATATTTCTCAAAGTAATATATATTTGTACACTATAAAGATATTTTACACTATATAGAAGGTGTAAAATATGCGTAAGTTTAAAAATTTTAATTGAATTTCCTTCTTATGTTTGAAATTGTTTATTATTGTCAAATTGGAATTTGCAAATGTAGAAACATTTCTTCGCTTGATATCCATCAACAAATCTGAATTTTTGCTCTGCAACTTCCCGCCCAAGCTTGAATTTCAAACTGTAGGCTCCCATGCCTGCCTCCCCTAGGGGAGATGCTGCCCCCCTGGCTGACCCACCTTCTGGCCCTGATGGACCCCAAATTTCCTCTATCATGGCCCCAGTGATTGAGTCAATGGGGGAATCTCAAAAAGCGTCCTCTTTTGTTGATACCCCGTTGTCCCCTAAACCTAACTAGAAAGGGGCCCTTGTTGGAGAAGCTCAACAATCTTTGGAGGCTCTTCTCATGGATTTTGTTTAGACTGAGGAAGGTGCTGAACTATCACTCCCAGACTCAGTGGTGAATCACACGATGGCAGACTTTTAGTTGGCCCTAGTTGGTCGATTCTTTAACTTTCGACCTGCCATAGAAATGGTTATAAAATGGGTGTCTAACCAATGGAAGATCAAGGGTTATGTCCTGGTTTCTGCTATGCCGGGAGGACTTTTTCTATTTAAGTTTACCACTCTAGAGGACCTATCATATGTGCTATCGGGTTCATGGGTTTATGGAAAGCACTTCTTGGCCCTTGCAAAATGGAAACCCGGATTCAATCTGACAACGGATCTAGAACAAGAATGGCTCTAGTTTGGGTCCATCTCCCTGGCCTCCCACTCGATTATTGGGATGAGCAAGTCTTCTGATGGATAGGTGACTCCTTTGGCTCATTCATCACAGTGGACTAGGTGACCCGTTCTAAATCTAGGTTGGTTTTTGCTATATTCTGTGTGAATGTCACTATGAATAAAATACTACCCAACTTTGTTATTTTGAAATCTAAACTGGGTAGATGGACCCAAGCGTTGGTGTATGAGAATGCTACCCTATTCTACCAGAATTGTGATAGAAGAGGCCACTCTAGTGATACTTGAAAGTCCCCTAAGTCAGGAACAAAAAAAGGGAACAAGGACAAAGGAATAGTTGAGGATCCACCCTCCATAGGTGAAGAGGAATAGCTGGAGTCTAGGCCACCCTCGGTGGCTAATGAAATAGAATCTGAAGATCTGGCACTTGAGGAAGGTGAGATTGTCCCCCCTAAGAGTTAGATATGGGGTGCTCTAGTAATTCTCTTGATCTATCTATGAAGGAACCTATTCTCCAGCCTTTTGTGGAGTCGTTAAAGACCCCCCTGATGCCCCCCTAAGGGGAGGATGACTAACCCTACTGAGGAGGAACAACCTGCCATTATGGTTGATCTCGAGTTACAAGCCCCAAAGCCAGATGCTAAACCCCCCCAAAGTTTGTGAAGAAGAACTCCTCCAGCTCCCTAGATGGATTGGAGGATGAGGATGGGGAATGAAAAACATAGAAAAAGAAAACCAATCCTCAAAAGGCTGATGTGGGAATGGAAAAACCTAGAGGAAGGCCTTCAGAATGGGAAAGGAGATCAAGAGGGTCCACAAGGGATGTTGCAGCAGGTAAGAAGAAAACCCTGTAATCTAGTTTCAAAAATAAGAGATGAATTGCCTCTCTTGGAATGTGAGGGGTTTGAACAACTCCCTTAAACAAAATGCTGTCAAAAATTACATCTTTGATCTCAAGCTAGATGTTCTACTCTTACAAGAGGTTAAGATGTCTACTAGTAATTTCACTACCCTGGCGCCCAATCTTTGGCCGGGGACTTCTTTCCTTTACTTTGAAGCTACAGGTGTGTATGGTGGTATTGCTACACTCTGGAACCCTAATAGAATAACTGGTCAGCTGGCTACTTCTTCCCCTAACTTCCTTGTTGTCACCTTCAGGAAGAATGCAACTGAATGGACCACCTTAAATATTTATGCTCCTAACACCCAGTATGGTAGAGCTTCCCTGTGGGTTGATCTTGGCCATCGGCTAGATCAGGACTGTTCAGTGAACTTTCTACTAGAAGGTGATTTTAACACCCCCCTTTATCCCTCAGAAAAGTGTGGTGGTCTAATGGATTACTCGGATAGCATGGGGGAGCTAGCTGATTTTATCTCTTCCATAGGGCTTCTTGACATCACTCTGAAGGGGAACCCCTTCACTTGGTCCAATAATAGGAAGGGTACCCACCTCATCCAGGTGAGGCTGGATCGGGTCGTGGCCACCTCTTCACATAACCTTTGCCTAAACTCTTCCTTGTCTTCCCTCCCTAGAACTACTTTGAATCATAACCCCCTCCTTCTCTGCTGGCTTGATGCCCCTAAATTCAGCCGGACGCCCTTTAGATTTGAAATTATGTGGTGCTCTCACCCATCCTTTAGAGATGAAGTGAAATTCTGGTGGAAGACTAATATAAGGGGTACTGCCATGTTCAGAATAGCCCAAAATATTGAAATTATTAGAAGGGAGGTTAAAGGTTGGAGCAAACATAATTTTAGAGACTTCTATAAAGAGAAAATGGATCTCTCTAAAACCTTAGATTCCCTCCAGGCCCAATTGGCATCTGGAAGCTACCCACCCCAGATTCAGGTGGAGGAGGAGTTGACTAGACACAAGTGGCAGGAGACCCTGAAAAAGAAGAAATATACTAGAAGCAGAGATCCAGAATCCAGTGGCTTGCTGAAGGGGACAGGAACACGACCTTCTATCATAGGTTTGCCAGCATCCATAAAAGAAGAAATACCATCTCTTCTATTATGGATAAAGGAGGGAATGAAGTCAAGGAGAAGGATAAAATTAATCAGGTTGCGGTTAACTACTTTAAGGGGTTGTACTCTGAGAAGGGCCCTACATGTCCGAATAGCATCCAAAACCAGCTCCTGGACCACATCCAAAGTGCTATTACTCTTAGTGATAATGACATGCTTACGAAGTGGGTCTCTGACGAGGAGGTCAAGAAGGTGGTCTTCACTATGGGAGCTTACAAAGCCCCCAGACCGCATGGATTTCCTCTGGTGTTTTTTCAGGAATATTGAGACATTGTGGGGATTGATGTTACCCGTGCTTCCAGAGACTTCTTTAGGATTGGGTGCCTTCTTAGATAGCATAATCAAACCTACATTGTGCTTGTCCCCAAGCATGACAATCCTACTTCTATGTTGGATTTCAGACCCATTATCCTCTGCAATACCTTCTACAAGATCCTTACCAAGATCCTGATTGGCAGAATCAAGCCTCTTCTAGACAAGATTATCTGCACTACTCAGAAAGGTTTTGTGCCGGGTAGACAGATCCTAGATGCGGCCATTGCCACCCATGAAATCATACATTCTATGGATAGAAGCAAGGTCCCAGGTATGGCCTTTAAACTGGATATCTCTAAAGCTTATGAAAAAGTTAACTAGTCTTTTCTGCTTAAAATTCTTGCTAAAATGGGCTTTAATGAGAAGGTTATCCAGATTATACAAGAATGTACTCAAACTATTAGCTTCTCTGTTCTTGTCAATGGCTCCCCTGGTGGCTATTTTATTCTAGAGAAGGGTCTTAGATAGGGAGACCCTCTCTCCCCCTACCTCTTTATTATGGTGGCTGATGTGCTTAGTAGGAATCTATGTATGTTGTCCACTACGGGAAGAATAAAAGGCATCAAACCTACTTCTACCCTTCCTCAGGTGGTGTTAGAATAGTTTATGGATGACACTTTCCTCTTTGGATATTCTTTAGGGATTGAGGCCAGACAATGAAAACAAATCCTTGAAAGTTATGCATGGGCTTCTGGACAGTGTATTAACTATCAAAAGAGCTGGTTCTTCTTCTTCAATAACCCCATGGAGTTACAAAATAAGGTGCTTCAAATACTGGGTTGTCTGGAAGCTTCGCTTCCTTCTACCTACCTTGGCCTCCCTCTCACGGTCAAAGAGGTGTCCCAAGATTTATGGAATTCCATCCTAGAAAGAACCCAAAGGAAACTTGTTGTTTGGAAGGGGAAGTTTTTAAGAAATGCTGGCAAACTTCACCTGGTGGCCTCCACTCTCCAAGGGATCCCTGTTTACTTCCTATCCCTCTTTAAAATTAGAAGCAACATGGCTAATAAACTTGAAAGGGTTCAAAGAACCTTTCCGTGGGCGGGGTCTGAAGAAAAGAAGAGAATTTCTCTTGTTAATTGGGACACTATCTACCTCCTAAAAAGAATGGGTAGCCTGGGTCTAAGAAAAATTGGTCTGATGAATAAGGCCCTTACTACGAAAGTGGCATGGAATCTCATAGAAGGAAAAGTGGACTGGTGCAGATTAATGGAAGCCAAGTACCTCCAAGGACAACCCTATGGGAGGATGTTCAACAATAGTGACCACCCTAGTGGATCCAATCACTGGATGAACATATGTAAATGTAAGACTCTTCTATCTAAAGGATCTTTTTGGCAAATTAGAAATGGGAGATCCATCAGATTTTGGAATGACCACTGGATCATGAATCAACCTAACTTGGGCCATAGATTCAAACCCCTTATGGACTATCTCAGACCTAGCCTGGGTAATAGAGTCTCCAGCTACATCAATGGTAGAGACTGGAAGGATATACCTAATCGGTTAAGGGACAGACTGGACCTGCAACACTTGGCCAAGGATCTCATGGAAAACCTAACTAATATCAAAATTTTGGGGCGTGCTGACTCTATTATCTGGGCCCCCACCTAGGCTGGTACTTTCTCTATTAAATCTGCTTACAATCTACTTCTGAAGGAGGAGAGTAACCCAGGGGACTGGAAGAAGGTGTGGATCCCTCAGCTCACGCCAAAAATAAATTTTTGCTGGTGAACTCTAATGCATGGTAAGGTCCTAATCCAAAAAAATCTCATAAAGAGAGGCTTCTCCATGGCAAACCGATGTGTCCTATGTAAGAAGGAGGAAGAAATGGTAAACCACCTTTTCATCCACTATGACTATGCCACCAGCATTTGGCAAGGGATTATCAGCAAATTGGGTATCTTTTGGGCCATGGGCAGAGAAGTGCATCAATGTAACAACTGGAGATCCCCTTCCAATCACCCCCTACTCCAACTCCTCTGGCGTATGCTTCCCCCTCACATATGCTGGACCATTTGGAAGGAAATGAACAACAAGATTTTTAGAGAGAATAGTAACTAGCCTAAGACCTGTCTCCATATTGGAACTAAGCTCCTATGTGAGAATGCTAGGATGGCTAAATGGAAGCTCCCCCCTGTCCTCTTACTGCCTGGGAAGTTAGAATTATTGACATCTGGAACCTCCTAGATGGGTTCTCCAGGTTTGACGATGCGAAAAGGATAGCTATAAATGCTACCAGATGGACCGCCCCTCCCAGAGGATGGACAAAATTAAACTTTAATGGGGCGGTAAATAATCTTGGTCATGGAGGGGGTGGTGTGATGAGAGAACACAATGGCACTTTCCTGCTAGCTTACGCTGGGCCTATCAATAACTGTATTGTCACCCAGGCGGAAGGAACAACCCTTCTCTAGGGGATTAAATTTGTGAAACAAATGAACTTCATACAGCTGGAAATCGAGGGGGATTCCAAAGTGGTTGTTGAGGTTGTCACTAGTGGTGCTAGTGCAGGATGGCATGCTAGACCTATCATTATGGAGATCAATGAGCTTCTTAACAGCTTCCAGCGCACGACTATAGGTCACACATACAAAGAGGGGAATTTGGTTGTTGATTCAATGGCAGCAATAGGCCTAAAACAAAACAAACTCAATAGTTGGAGGGTGATTAATGACTTACCTCCGGTGACTCAGCAACTCATCATGGGAGAAATGAATATTACTGTTTAAATGTGCCAGGATGTCATATTCATTACCAATCCTTATTGGATCATGTGCTAGCGTGTTCGGGTGATTTTCACGATGATGGAAAGGAGAACTCAAATTCCCATAAAGAATTATCATTACCTTTCAAATGTGTGGAGTAAGAGCTGTCCGAATCAGAGGGTTTTTTTGGCCATCCCTTGTATTATTACTATTAATGGCACCTGGAGATCCGTTAGATCTGGCTGTATGAAGCCCGTTTTCCAAAATTTTCAAGATTAGCATTTTAAGCATAACCTTTCCTCGGAAAGGCTTTACAAAAATAGGTGGTTTTTTATGGCCTGGAAAAATGCTCGGCTCTTAGAATTCAAAGATATTCTGGTGTAGGAGGAGTAGACCCTTGAGATGGGATGCAACACTCTTCGCATTGAGCCTAATAACATCGATGAGGCTTTCACTTCTGATGCATTGGTGACTCATTACTGCAAAGAAATAGGCATATGGGGTTTCATGGAAAGAATGAAAGGTGGGCATGATGAGTGAATCTACAAACAATTTGTCTCTTCTTGGAACAACAGGAGTGTCTCGATTGGGGGCATCCACTTCTAGCTGAATGAAGAGGTCATAGCTAAGGCAACTGGGCTCCCTATGGTGGGGAGGAAATACAAAAGACCAGTCAGACTCCCGACCCTACCAGCCTCAAAAAAAATTTCAAGGACGGTGAGTTGCCGGTGAGGAAACAAGGGGGATTCAACAGGGAGGAGTTGCCGGACTACTGGCCAAAAATTTGCCTCATTGTGATGAAGTATTTCATGCTGGAAGGTAAGTTGATTGTGTTTTACAACTACCACTTACCTTTCCTGAATCATATTAGGAACAAGGATTTAATTTCCATACCTTTCTATCTTTTGCACTCCATAGAGAGTAATGTCCTAGATATTAAAGGCAACCCTGATAGAGCTATCCTCAATCAGGGCCTCCTTCTCTACTTCTACCAGTTTCACAAAGCTATCTACCCGACACCCAAACCCCCTCTAATTATCCAGATGATGCCCTAGGAGGAGCCCCTGGCCAAAACTAAAAATCCCACCCATTCCTCCTCCCAGTCCTTACATATCACCCAGGAGCCTAAGCTAGCTGATAAAAAGGGTACAACCCACAAAAAAAGTGTTAAAAACCCTCACAGTAGGAAGGAGGGTCAGGAGGACTCTTATATCTCCGAGTCTGTGGAGTACAAAGAGGGGAAAGAGGCTGACAACACTCTTGAGACTGATTATAGGCTCAAAAAATGAAAAATGATGGAGAGCCAGGTTAATCCAGAGATGGACTTAAGTGGCTCAAGTCGCCGGAGGTCTAATAGAATTTGCCAAGGAATAGTGTAAAACTAGGTTGATGGAAATGGCCTCTAAAGAGCTGTCCCTGTCTGAAAATGACTCGCACTCTACTGAGTCCAAGAAAGGTTCCTCGGATGGCTATATGAGTCCCCCTAGGACTGGTAACACTCCTCTGCCCAACCTCCAACAAACCATGGAAACCCCCAATAACCCTACCCTGCCCCTGAGTCCTCCTCAGGATCCTCAGGATAAGCCCCATACCGTAGCCATGGAGGACAAAAATAAATTTAAAGGCACCCTCAAAAAGAGGTTCTCGAATTTGGACAAGGATATTGCGGAGATTAAGAAAAATATGTAGGATCTGATGAACCATTGCACGAAGACCAACAAACTTGCCATGAAGGTCATGCATGCTTCGGCTAAGACCCTCTGTCACATGTAGGAAAAGCTGGCGGGCGGCAGGCTGGAAGCGAATGAGGACAACAAAGATTTGTTCATGTTTCTGCAAGAGGAGTGGGCTAGGACCCTGTTGTCTAAACAACTGGGTGGGAAGAACTAATCTCTGGTGTCCATGTGTTGGTTAATTTTGGCTAGGCTGGGCCCTCGGATCCCCTGCTTTGCGGTTCGGGATAATGTTAGCTTTTATATTTTTTTGTGTAGCCCTGCATGGCTTATAACTGTTACTTTTTATGCTACTATTCATCTTAAGTACTCTGGTTTAATCATGTTGATTAGTATAGTGGTTTATGTTTTTGATAGGGGCAGAGTTAGATTTGGTGATTATGCTGTTAAAATGTTCTACCTGCTTTGACTAGTTCCATTAATATGTTGTTAATGTGTTTCTAGTCCTTTGTTCCACGGACCAACACCCTCTTACTACTTTATCTATCAAAAACATATTATAAACATCGGAGTGATATTTATTGAAACATAATTGAATATTTTTGATTGGCTTAATAACATTAGTTCACTATAACAATGATATAACAAAGAAGTTGGAGCTTTTATTTGCGTGGGTAAACAACGATCTATCAAGCCGTTCATTATTATTGCAATAGTGATATGATAAAGAAGTTGGATCTTTTATTTGCCTGGGTGAATAGCGATCTATCAAGCCCGTCATTCTTATTGCACTCGCACAACCAAAATAAGCTTAAATCCTGCACTACACGTTATTAGCTAGATGGAATGGAATAAATCAAACCATAGCATATGGATGGACATTGGCATATCATGGAGCAGAGGAACATAAACATCACACTACATATTACACCTAATACACTAAACTGAAATAGATAGAACGTTCACAGACTAAATAAACCTAAAGCCCAGGCTAAACGTTCAAGTAAAAAATAGAAAAAGGTAAGTTTGCAGTAAAATAGAAACAATGCAAGGGGCGAAAGTTATGGATAAAGGTTTCAGGGAAGGCGAGGGCTTGCGATTACATGAAGAGGGTTGGCAATGAAGAGATCAGCCAGAGCTTCCTGAAGGTGGATGGGTGCAGTTGATGCAGCCGACCAGTGGAAGCATTGCAGCAGGCAAGCCAAGAGCATCAGTGTCATTGAAGTGCCCAGAGAGACGCAGAGCCTTCCAGTAAGTGAAGAGGAGCGTTTCTTTCAGACAAAAGCTGCTGTTCCTCGAGAGTTTATAGAGCAAGATTATAAAGAGTACCCTTGTGAGGCTCAAACTTCCCATTCAAATCAGCGTCGATGCACAACGTGCCAAAATAGTATTATTGTCCACTTATATGAAATTGTATTAATTAATTTTACTAAACACCAAAACAAAGGACTCAGATTAGAGATGGTAAGCTCACAAAACGCGGCTCTAACATTCACAGGATGTGTGTGTGTGAAAAAAAAAAACAAAAAAAATTACAAGGGCTAGAAAATCAGTAAAATAAAGAGAGGGGGAAACAAACATATATTTAAAAACAAGTAAATAGATAAATAGATAAGGAAAAGAAGAAAAAAAATAGAAAGGGACGAAAAAGGAAACCTAGAATACCCGACCAAGAAAAGAAAAGAAATTAAAAAACAAGAAAAATCTTACAAACCACTATTTTTTTAAAAGGAAATTAGAATGTACAATAAAGTAAAGAATAAAATAAATAAGGGAAAAATCGATAAGAAGAGGAAAAACTAAATAAAAGACTTTAGAAAGGAACAAAATTCATAAGGGAAAATGAATTAAAAGAGAAAAAAAAAGAAGATGGGAGAGTGGGTGAGGAATTCAAGGAGGAGGATTGAAAAAGTGGGAATTTACGAAAGTTCAACAAGCAAAGTTTATATGCTATCTCTAGTCTCGATTGAGATTAGAAGTATCATTCCAAATGTTGACAACCTCAAGAAGTTTCATCTTTAGATAATTATTTTCCTTTGTAATAATTTGGTTGTTCTTAAGGTAGATGTGGGGTTTGATATGGTGGGAGTATTTTCCTAAATCCAACTTAGAGACTCTATCTGACCTAATACCCATATTGTGCTCATTGATCTTAGTGCTAACTAAACATCATGTTGCTATGGTATATAATGTATCACAACAACTATCAATCTTGTACATTCGAGAGTGGAAGAGAGGAGGTAAGGGATCTTTGATCGAGGGGACAAATCTACAAGTAGTGAAGATAGGTTTAATAGTACAAGGAATGCCTTTTTTGGAAATAATATAAGATATCTTGTTATAGATTGAGGTAAAAAGAAAACTAATTCAAGGTATAGGATAGGTATGATTTTTAGCACAATTGATTTCTCTAAGTATTTTCTTGTTGTAGTGGCCATTAAGTTTGAAAATATTAAAAAGGTAGGATAAATCAAGATTAATATGGTCTTCATCGTAGAATCGATAGGCTTAGGTAGAAAAAGTATCAGGGACTCCCATTTTTAGGGCAAGTGACGGGGAAGAGAGATGAAGGTAGAGTTCAGTGTGCATAGATTTTCAAAAAACACTACCTGCTAAGGTACCATTATATTTCCTAAGAATGAGGACATTAGGAAAATGAATTCATTTTTTGTATTCCAAATCCTTTGTAAATTGAATGTATTCCAAATAACTTATTTCAGTGGTAATGGAAAATTTCAATTTGATCATAACCATGAGGCCAACATACATTGGTGAGTGTTTCCACAAATGAAGTTTGAGGGGAAAGGAGTTGGGGAAGGAGTTAAGGATAAACTCTTCAAAATACTCCATGTAGAAATTAGTTCAATGATGGGGGAAAGAGGATAAACCTTGAATACTCCATTAGTTTGTTCATTAATCACATTTTGAAAAGTGAAGAAGGTATAACAGAGACACAATTTAGCTAGAGAAGCAATATTGCAATTGTTTTTGTATTTAAATAAATTTAACAAGCCCATGATGGGTACTTATGTAAATAAATAAACAATATTTAGGCTAACCAATATCTCAAATTTTTAAACTCTTTTTTCTTGAATAAAATAAATAAAATGTTGCGATTTTTTGACAAAGGAGTTGGATTTACCAATTAGAGGTGAGACCAATTCGGCAAGGAAGCTAGCCAATCTATAGGTGGGTTAACTTGAGGTATCATCAATTGGTCTAAGAGGAATTTTGGTTTTAATAAATTTTGGGGCGCCATAAATGTGAGGAGTGACATCTTTGTGAGGAAGGAGACAATTTTTAGTAGAGTCATCAAATGGTGAATGGGAAATTGCATGCTTGAATTTTCTTACGACCTTCGAAATGAGGTTGTGTAGGAGAATTATATTCCTTCCACCGTGGAATTGTGTTCCAATTTTTTTATAATTATCTTGTTTTTCCATAATGACCTAAACATTCGCTTAAATGTCAACTTTAACTATAACTAAATCAACATATGAACTTATGAGTTAAGACGTAATAACTATATGTTATCTTAATTTTATTTTATCTATCTTCCACCTATCATGCTAGATAATATTTATTTAACTACTAGTACACATAATATACCAGTCCAATGATAGTTAGGTCCCACCTTTCATAATAAATTATTAAATTTACTTAACTTTAATCCTTAATGCATTGATTAGCTTCAACTTTTATGAATATAAAAATGGAATCATTTTTACTGTCACTGATCCAAATATTATAATTATTCATTCAATTCAATTAATGAAGTTATATGTCTATTATTTATCTATGTTCATATGATCTTTCATGATAGATGTAGTTACATCTTGATTATTCCATGTCACTATCTAGGTTTTCCTTTTGATTTTTCATATTTTTCTTTTTCTTTGTCTTATTTCAACATACATAATGTTATATCTAGGTTTCCTTCTACTTTGGCATATTTGGACACACATTAATTTGATAATTTATTCTCAACAATTATGTTCAAAATAATTAAAACATATTATAAGCCTAAAGATCAAGGCTTGCCAAACATTTTTCTCAAAAGAATAAGATTCATTTTCAAATAACTATATGGGGTTTCATTCATCATCTACAAATTAGAAATAAAATTTTATCATATAAAGTTTTTGGAATTTATGGGTAACATTAAATGGAAATACATCTAGATTTTATACATGTGGTTTACTTCTTTTTTGAATTGAGTCATATATATAGCTTTTAAGGTTTATACTTACATGCATTTGTGCTTTTTAATCTTCAACAACTAATCAATGATTATTTTAGTAGTTACATTTTCACATTAAATATTTTATGTTCTCTTTGTAAATTGGGCACTCTTAGGAGAGAAAGACGAAGGGAAACAAAGTTATACCATACTTATAAGTCATTCCCATTTATTAATTCTATTTTTTGTTTTATTTGATCAAGACTACTAAAAATGTGACCAACCAAGACCTGGGCTAAAATAAAAATTATTGGAAAAGATTGAAAAATAAAATAATTATGAATTTAACCAATTAATAAAAACAAAAGATCTTTATTTTATATGTTTAACTATTCATTTTTTCATTTTCTCACAATTAAAAATTTACATAAGAATATATTCTAATTATTTAATTTAAACATAAAACATTTAAACAATGATAGAAAGAAATGAGATAATAGTCCTGTATTTTATCAATTTGTTTTCTTACATATACACATCACTATCCCTAAAACCATTTTTATTTATATCTATATTTTGAATTCACTTTCAGTAGATAGCCTTCTAAAGTTTCACTAGTTAAGGCTAACCCGATTTCTGTGACTATACAATGGACATTAGACATATTTGAATTAGCTTTAAAAGAGAAACTCAAAAACTAACAAGCATGGTTCATAGAAAATAAAGTCACTATCTATCTTATCTGAAAAAAAAAGAAATGTCTATGCGCATTAGTTTCATCTATTGCTAGTGAGGTGTTAATGAAGGATATTTCTACATCTGAACTCCATTTTAAAGTCCACCAAACACTTTTAATCTGTTCCTTCACTTACCCTGCAAATCGGACAATTTTCAAAATATTTTCTTCATCGGACTTAGTTGCCAACTTCCCACAATCTTCCATTGTAACACTAACCACCTTTATAGATTGGGACCTGATAACATCTGCCAATACTCTACACATTCTATCACAAACGTCCTCCACATTATTAAATTGATGATCTTGATTCATGCTTACCCTTCGCATCTTGTACAGTTTGTAACATGTAATAGATTCACCAGTCTTGCTTAAGCAGTACTGATCCACTATTCCGTTTCCATTCTCAACAAGGTTCTAGATTTATGCTTTGGTGGTTGCAGGGGACTTATCAACTCGCTTGCTCAGTGGAAGACTATATTAAAGCATTTTTGTATTTTATCTAGGTTTTCAAAGATTTCATAAGCTGCTATGGTAACTTCAAATATTTCATTGACATTATTTTTGACGACAACCAGGATATGCCATGCTTAAGAGAAAGCTTCAATCCATATCTTCAACATATTTTTGGTCTCGACCTCGTCCTAGATAAATTTTTGTCTCGACCTCGGCCTAGAGAAATTTTGAAATTTCAATTATGACAACGATTATTTAGATTATTGTCATTTTTCATGAACACTTTCAAACATCTAACTCTCTTTTCACTTTTAATATGTTGAAACTATCAGTTTGGGGTTTCATACATTGTTCACCACCAAAAACTAGAGAATATTTTTATGCAAGAAATGATACGAAGTCACCACATTGTTCCCCCTCTTCCTCCCCATTTTCATCTACTTCTTTACTTGCCCAATATATTTTATATTGGCTGCCCCCTTTTAAAGAAAATTTATGCCTTTCATATTTACCAATTCTCTTATGTATTTATAATAGTCAAAGGATTGACCTAATCATCTTTATGATCTACATAAAGTTGAAAATTCTTGGTATGGTTAATGAATATATCTTAGTTCACTGTTTGTCTAAACCCTTGCATCTTTATGTTGTTATACCACATTTACTATGGGAATTTAGGTTTTAATATGGCTCCAACCAAATTCAGCCCAAGTGTTGGAGTTTTAGAAATAGGCAATCATGGCTCCTCCAAACAAGTGGACTCACAAGTTTTTTCCAAAGGTGTTTCACGAGGTATGACCTCTAGCACTCCTAATTATGTTTTACCTTTATAGAATTATAATGTTTCCTCTGTTTGGCTTGAGAAAGTTACTCTAATTGGTTATTTTGTAGTGAAGGTTCCACCTGAAAGATTTCTTTGTGAGTAGTTTGACAAATCCTAGGCCCCTCATGGGGTCCAGTTTGATGGAATTTAAAATATTACCAAGGGTTTCTTTTTGTTTCACTTTTACAATCCCACCCATGTTGAGGTTATCCAAAATAATAGGACCTAGTTTGTTAGGTTAGCTTTGCTTGTTTTGCAGCCATGGTCATGAGAGTTTACTATCTCAGATGAAAAAATCTTAAGGTCCCCGTCTAGATAGAGTTCTCAGTTCTTCCCTTTCCTTGGTGGTTGTTCTTGCAAGCTATTTCTCAAACCCTTGGCATGGTGGTTTGGATGAAACCAAATTGTTTCTTTCATGTTTGTCCATAGAAAGGGGTCCTTTGAATTTAATTTATCTCATGATCTCAAAAAGACCGATTATATTTAGGTGGGTGGTTAATGCTTCTCCCAGTGAGTGATTTATTTGAATTTACCCAACACCTACTATTGTTGTTAATCCTCTAAGAATAAGATTAAGGATTGTCACTTGGTTGTTCCACGAAATAAATCCCCACCAAAGATGTTGGACTATGATGGTTCACATGGGTAAAAAAATATTAGATTTTTCTCAAGAGTAGTCCAACAACTCAGATCCTCAATAGCTATCTCAAGACATGGATCAACCCAAGCCTCCCTCGAACTAGTCACCTATTGTTTCTGTTTCATAACTTGGCTAGTAGGGGAAGGTTTCAACTGAGAGTGTTTCTCTCCCTTTGTGGGTTAGTACATCTAAAGGCACATTAGTGGTTTGTTAGAATATTTAATCTTCCCTTGTATTTATTTATTCAATTAGGAGATTCTAGGGAATCCCTACATGCATTTTTTCCTCTAGTACAAGTGAGAGGACATTTTATATTTTGTAATTCCTTTAATAAGAAAATTAGATATTCCTCTTTAAGAGGATCTTAACACTTTTCACACACCTATTATGGATGTTGGCATTCATAGATTCATCTCTATAAAAGAGATTCTCTCATCTCCTATTTCTACTCTATGATTTATTGTAATAATCTCTCTCTCTCTCTCTCTCTCTCTCTCTCTCTCTCTCTCTCTCTCTCTCTCTCTCTCTCTCCATAATATCACAAGGAGTTTTTTTTTTTCCCCTTTAAAAATCTTCTTGTATCCTTGTTTTGGATTTTGGGTGCTTTCTCCAAGTTCTTGTTTTTCTAATGGTAACAATTACTTCTTCACATATCTCTATTGGATTATTTTCCTTTACAAGCTCTTCTAATTTTTCTTACATGGTATCAGATCTCGGGTTCCTAATCCTTGTTTGAGTGTAGTGTTGAAGGTTTCCATTATTTGAAGTGCACCTTTGGAGACTCTTTTTTGAGAGAGAAGTTTGAGCTTTATTTACTAACTCTTGGTTGCAGATTTTACGTTTATAGTCTCCCTAACCCTGTTTGGTTGGCTTGCCACTAGAGAGTTGTATTTGTTTTTTTTTGGCTTGGCTGGTTTCAGCCAAACCCATTTCAATCTTCTTTGATTTTAACCTCTATTTGGAAACTACAAGGTTTTATGTATACTTACTCTCTCATGTTTCGTGCAGGTGTTTAATCTAATATGTTTTATATTAACTTGTCCTAAGCAGTTTGGTTCTAGTTTTTTTTAATTGGAGTACACCACCAAGTCATGTAATTTTTGAAGTGGGCATGTTACGTCCAGATGATCAGAGGAGTTTATCTAACATTTATTACATCTCTCATTTAATACATTCTCAAATTTTTACGTTGTGCAACATACCACATATTCTGGTATAGTTTTTCTTTACTTGTCTTTTTCAAATGATTCACTCCATCTCTTATCCCTCAACCCCACTTTACATAGCTCACTTCCTTTGCAACTCTTTGTGTTGTTTTTTGTTAACTCTCATTTCTTCTTCCTTATTGTGTAGCTAAATCTCTCCTCCTTATCTCCCACTAAATACAAACCTCAAAAAATTTAATATGCATGCTAAAACACTGCTAAGCAACTTCTTAAATCTTCACGCAAATTTTGTTTGCTGCTCTCCTTAAACAACTACACTTCATAGCTGCTCCCTCCTCTCTCCTCCCTCACAGAGAAGGGTTTCTCTTTCTCCCCTTTCCTACACAACCTCTTATCTTCTCACCATCCTTCCTCTCACAAAAAGGCTCCTCTCCCATCCATGTGGCTTGTTAATCTCTCTCTCTCTCTCTCTCTCTCTCTCTCTCTCTCTCTCTCTCTCTCTCNTGTTTCTCTCTCTCTCTCTCTCTCTCTCTCTCTCTCTCTCTCTCTCTCTCTCTCTCTCTCTCTCTCTCTCTCTCTCTCTCTCTCTCTCTCAGGGGGGTTTTCTTTATTTTCCTCTTTCAAAATCTTCTTGTCTCCTTGATTTGTATTTTGGGTTCTTTCTCTTAGCTCTTGGTCTTCTCATGGTAATAATTACTTCTTCACATATCTCTCTTAGATTATTTTCATTTCCTTGCTCTTGTTATTTTTCTTACATGGTTTCTTTTCAACCATATTCTCTACAATGATCTTATAGCCCTTCTAATTGAGATGATATCAATTATAGAGCTCCTAAGAAATGATATGTGGTTCTAGGGGATTCGTATGCTAGATTCAAGATAGCTTTAAATTTTCTTCACAATATTTTTTCCTCTATTGGGGATGACGACGATATGTAGGCATTTGATCGATGAATTATCTTATGGAATGTGAGGGGTCTTACAGACCTCACTGGAAAGTATTCTATTCGAGATACTCATCAACATTTTCCTACCCTAGATATTTTATAGCCTCTAGGAAGTTAAAATTACTACTTTCATGCTTTCTACTGCATGCTATGTTATCTAAATTTTGTCTTTGGATTTCTCATTTATTTCCACTTATAACCTAGGTTATGTGTGGGGACATTAATATAGTTGTGGTGACATCTAATAAAGAAAGCATTTTTTTTTCTTTTTTTCCACAACTGGATAATCTGAGTCATAGTTTTCCATGCAAAATAAATTGGGTCTTTTCAACCGTAATGTCAATTATCGTCACCCTCATTATACCTGACATACTTGGTGCAACTTTTGAGGTGGTTCCAACAAAAGTTTGAAAAAGATGGATTATCCCATGATCTCGGCTCATTTTTTTATTTTGTAAAAATCAAGAGTTACCTATCATGCCTCTTATAGAGGTTACTTCTTCATACCACTATCCCATCATGTTTTGTATTGAATGGAAATAGCTCAAATACATCCCTCTAAAACATAATTTTTTTTTTAATATGACATTGCTTCATCACTAACCCACTATGAACTATATTCAAGGGGTTTGGAACCTTGTGCCTAGGCCCACTCAGCCAATATGTTGGATTTCTTGGTGGAATGATGTCATTAATTCAAGTGTCCAATTTCTCTAGATTTATGGAAGATAGTTGGCCTGTACTATTGACAATATTATGATGCCAACACAAAAGATTTGTGTGCTACCACTAAAAAATTTACTTAAAATCCCTTTTGCCTTGATTTGTAGGTTAGGACTTCTCTACTCCGCCTAAAAATGGGTTGCAGATCATCATGTTGCTAGAGGAGCTTAGATTAAGGAAAGACTACACTGGCTCAAGGTGGGAGACCTGACCTCTAAGGAGTTATTTCTGGCTCTTAAGGCTCATCCTTATTTTGCTGGTATTAAATGCATCAAGGATGGATAGAAGGTTCTCTCTAAGCTATCAGATGTTCTTCAATCCTTTGTCAAACATTATATGAAAAGGTATTCACTAGACAGGAAAATTACCCTACTAGCGACCAAGCCTTGAAGAAATGCCTTACAGTTGTTCCTTCTTGACTGTTAGATTCTATAAAGGTTTACTATAATTATATGCTAAGCCTTGAATACCTTAAAGATGGTGTTTCTTCTATGTCTAAAAATAAGGCTCTTGGTTGTGATTGATTTCCTCATGAATTTTACAAATCTTTTCTACCTTATTTGAGTCTTGACCTTCATAAGGTTTACCTCAAGGATTTTCATGCCCAATCCTTGGGATAACTTTTCAATAAAAGAAACATCAAGTTTATCCCTAAGTTAAAGGATCCATATGATATATGCAATTAGTGACCAATCATTCTACTCAATTTTAATTTAAAAATCATTGGCAAAGCCCCACCTCTTTAGATTAGACATATTCTCCCTCTCATTTTTCGACTAGAGAATACTGGCTTTATCAAGTTAAGATTCATCCTCGATAACATTATTGTTGTTTGGGAAGGTATTGAGTGGACTTTTATCCTTGCAATGGTTCAAAAACTTCAATTTGGGCCCAAATATATTCAATCTATCTCGATGCTCTTTGGGGATACTTCTTCTTGCATAACAATTAATGGTCAAAATTCCTCTTCATTTTATCTCTTTAGATCCATCCCACGGGGCTATCATTTAGCCCTGACATTGTATGTTCTTGTGCATGAGATTTTTTGTTGCATTTTGGGTTTTTCCATTTCTACTCCCCATGTCAGGGGAATTTCCCTGCTTGAGTCACCTTATCAGTTTGTCAATAACCATTTTTCTAGATTATTCCTTCCACACATTGATTGGGGATAATGATAATTTTCAATCATCTCTTCAATGTGTTTACAACTTTTGTCAATATTCTAGGTCGCTCATTCAATGACATAAAACCCATTGTTACAAGCAATCTTTTCTTCTCACTTGACTGTGGATTCTTTAATATAGATGGAAGTGGATCTAGTATGGGGAAATATTTTAGTTCCTGGGTATTCCTTTTTCTTTCCAAGGTTCTTATATTTCCATTTGAAATGGTGTTTTGGCATGGATAGAGAAAAAATTGGCATATTAGATTACCAAGCCACTTTATTTAGTTGGTAAGTTCTAGATGTATTAGAATGTTTTTGTGGCCACTCATGTCTATCATTATTCTTGTTGGGCTCTCTCTAAAGCCTCATACAATAAAATTAAAAATCTTTTGCAAGATTGTTTGTGGGATTATGGAGCTAATCAGGACAGATTTCATACAGTCACTTAGGAAAATTATCTTCTAAAGGAATTTTGAGGCCTTGGAATTCTTTCTACTCAGAAGAAAGGCTTGGGCTTGTGTGCTAAATGGGTCATTCAAGCATTTTCTAGTAATGAATTCTAAAAAATGATTCTCAAGAATTGTATTTATTCTGGTTTTCTAGTTCACAAACTGGCCTGAAGGGGAATTAGCTTTCAAACCCTTCTAGTTATGAGAGAAGCAGTTGATATCTAAGGTAATTTTGTTGCCAAAAGATTTTGGCGGGCCTAGAATTCTCTTAAACCTTGGCTTCACTAGGATGGGTTCTATGTTTTTTATGACCTCTCTTTTTTAACTAGCATGTTATTTGGCGGTCTCTCCTAATTTAGTTGTAGGGACTTCCATTAGAAAAAATTCCTGGTCTTCATGTTCTACATTTATATAAATTTGGCATTCAGACTCTAAGAGATCTCTTCTCTCTTGATACTATGAGCCTTCATTCTTGGGAAGAAATGCATGCCTAGTTTCATCTTTCTCACCAAGATCAACAAAATTTTGACCTAGTAGTCTCCATACTATCTCTTAATATGCTACATAAGCTAGGCATCCATTTTTGCAAGCCATGGCGAAAAGGTTTGTGATTTTTTCTATGTACTTCATTTTTCAATTACAAGCCCAAGATGGGATACCATTTCCTGGTCCCTCATCTACCTATTATCCCCACCCTAAGCTAGTGATCACACTTGCCTTCCTCTCAGTACACTTGGTGTCATAGGTTTCTCATGATATGGTCTGCCATTGTTGAGCCATAGGTGACTCACTTCACCTGGTGTATTATATTTCAAGGCTTCCCTTAGGCTCTCGGCTTCATCATCTAGATGTGCCAAACCCTTGGTGTGTTTTTTGTGGGCAACATGAAACCTTCATTCATATTTTTTGGTATTGCAAAAGAGCCCAACAATATTCGGTTTTGATTAATGACTATTTTAATCTCTTCAGGTTAGAACCTTCTTCTGGCATATGATCTTGTTGGGAGATTCACATAGACTCCCCTTCATATTTTTGCAGATATGGTAGTCTTTCAAGATGAAAATCCTCTTTAATATTTGGAAAGATAGAAAAGCAGTGTTATTTACTCAAAACTATCTTGATATAAATGTTTATTTGTACACTAAGCATGTATTTTTAATAATGTTATGATGAAGATTCCAATACAAGAAACTAAAGTGGTTCATGAAGAGGTCCAATTGCAAGAGTTACTTCAACATTGGGGAAATGCCCCATTTACAGTTGCTAGTGTTCCACTAGACATTTCTATTTTTGGTGAAAAATCTTTTCCCAGTGGTCGGTGATGTAGACATAGTTCCTCCGCCCACCGCTCTCATACTCTACGGTCCCTGACCCTTGCTTCCCCTCTAGTGTGGGAAGATATTTTTAGTTTCTCTGCTCAGCTTCACCACCTTATGGTTGTTCCACTCCTTCATGGTCAATACATAATGTGGCCCCTGCCACTCTTGGAGGCTCTTGCTGGCCAGATGTTGGTGGAGATTCTAGTTGGCCCACTTCCATCAAGTGGTTCCCATGGTTGGCTCTAGCCATTTCTCCCTCCCGCAATGAGAATGAAAAAGAAGATAAAGCTAAAGATGGATCGTCCCCCCGGACCCTAATCGATATCCTGCTAATGTATGGGGTAAAAGAGATGATCTAGATCTGCCACTTTCTATAGGCACTACCTTAGCTTCCTAATATGATTTGTTGTTGCTTCTGGGCTAGGCCCATATTTTTAATTTTTTGTTAAAATTTATGGGCTAAACCCGTATGACTCTCGTGGGGTGATTATATATCCCCCAACCCTTTTATTAGTGTATTGTCAATTATATATTAATGGAGAGGCATATTCATAAAAAAAATTGGTATGTTGAGCCCATGACAAGTTTACCAAAATATTTATTCTGATTAAATGAAGCAGGAGAGGGCACAAACCCAACATTAAACTAAGATTAAGTCTTAAAAATGAAACAAAAAGAATTTACAAGAAATGAATTCAACCAACTAATAACTAGAAAGAAAAAGAACTGCTAGAAATAGAACCAGAAAACAAAAAACCAACCTACTGAAATATTTGTTGAAGAGCATCATTTGAAATAATAACAACATTTGCTTCACACAACTAAAAAAATTTAAAACCAAAGAAGCACATATAATAATAAATTATGCAATCTCATGGTTGTGCACAAATTTAAGATTTTATTTACTAGGCAACTTATTGCAGGCTGTGTTTGGCCTCTGAGGTACTTTTCAACCCTAACAAATGAGTTTTCCAAAATTTCTCAATTTTAAAGTATTGTGAGAAATTAGCAAACCTCCATTCCAATATTTTTGGGTAGTAAACCACTTGTGCGATGCATCTTCAGTATATGAGAATGGAACCCATCACAATCACCACCCAAAAGAGGGGGGACACCATATAGTTCATAATAAAATCACTCGAATCTAATTATTTTCCAAAGACTAAGATTTACAGACCAAAACTTCATTGCAAGCGCTATTGAATAGTTCATTGATACCCTCATTTTTTTATGTATACCACAAAAGGAAATCCCTTCTAATAATGAGGCTGACAATTTGCAGGTCAGATATTAGAAAGTATAAAGAAAATGAAATATTTCAAGTCTCTTCAAGTATTTAGACAATTTGGGTATGGGAAGGAAAAATTTTGCAGATGCTTCAACATTCTTTCAATGTGAGGAAGACAACCAAACAATGACACAAGCTATAACATAATATATTAATTTAAATAAATGTTCATAGAGAATGCGACAGAAACAATGATGTTTCTGATCTATTGCCAACTTACATGGAAATAATGCTCGATATAGTTTTAATAGGGTTCAGTTTTGTACTCCCCTTCTCTTATATCATTTTTTGTTCCATAGGTCTGGGCCCTATCTTGTTTAACTTTAATCAAAACCATCCTCCAATTATTGTACAATTAATCTATTTAGTAAACATAAATCAATATATATTAAAATGCATATCATATAAAATAATGCAATGCTTACAACTTAATTCATAGATAGGATTAATTAAATTTTAAATATTGACACAGAATTTATATAAATGCCAGACTTTTAAAATTATTTGATATCTAACAAGTGGAAAAAGAGTATTGACATTCATGAAAGTGTCTTTATATTTTGTGGTGTTGTCTAAAAATTACTTGTATCATATTTTAATATCAAAATTTATTTTCAGTTATTTAGTTTCATTCTTCTACTTGCTTTAATCTAATGCATTCACAATACTAGCCATAACCACCCCTTATTTATTTGCAATCCCATCATTCTACTTCCTCATTTATTATTAAAAATACCGCGATATGCACAAATCTATTATCATAACTATTAAAAAGTAAAACATAAATTTTACTCATATTACTATACAAGCTTTATATACTATTAATTAGCCGCATTAAAATTGAATAAATAATTAAGAAGTCTATAGAAATAATATTGTAAACTCGGTCTCTCATATTTTTAAGACTGTTGGCATGCCAAGAATTAGAGATTGTTATAGGAAGATTCTTAAAATAAATGAAATTCAAGTTCAATGAAAATTTTAAAAAAAGTTCATTGTTTCATATTCAAGAATGCACCTGATTTTTAAAATTAAATTTATTTCATAAAAGAAAGGTCTAAATTTAGATAAACAACACTATTAAAATAAATACTTGTGCATGGGATGTATGTTTGAAACAATTTAAATACATTATGTAAATTTTGTGAATAGGATGTATCTTTGAAACAATTTAAATACATTATGTATATTTTTCAATATAACATATATGACTGTTGATCTCTAAGTTTTGTTGATCATTAGTGTCCGACACTTAGTCATTTATCTAGGCAGGTTAGTCGGTCATCACTGCGGCTAAGCTATCAAGTATAGGCCGAGCAATCCGACATAGTCATTGCCGACCAGATAGTGATATTTGAGTGACTTGGAAATCAAGAAAAAGTTGATCATGTTCATGCTGAGTGCCAAAGTTTTAAAGTGCAGAGCAAGACAGTTTTGACATATATGTTTGGAATGGCACAAACTTGAAGGTAAACTATTTTGGGCCGACTTGTTCATACATTTAATGATTTCAATGGAGTTAATTACACATTTATTATTTGATCCCAATGTGTGGCATGGATACAATAAGAAAATTGGAATGCCTAAGCGGCATAAGCATTTGATCTTAATCGTTGACCTAGATCTAATTGCCAAATTCGTGAAGTATATTAAGATTGCTACTTAAACCCTAATAGTGTGTGTGTGTGTGTGTGTGTGTGTGTGTGTGTGTGTGTGTGTGTGTGTGTGTGTGTGT
>MU224581.1:652757-667178 GCA_018584345.1 Thuja plicata | reverse complement strand
GTGTGTGTGTGTGTGTGTGTGTGTGTGTGTGTGTGTGTGTGTGTGTGTGTGTGTGTGTGTGTGTGTGTGTGTGTGTGTGTGTGTGTGTGTGTGTGTGTGTGTGTGAAAGATAAGGTGTATGCGTACATGAGAGATTTACAAAGGGTTATGTTGATAGAAGAAGCATAGATCTTGCAGAATGAAAGAGAAGTGAACAACAAAGTAAAGACATATCAGATTATTAGATCAGAGAAGGTATTGGAAAGAGGAGATTTGTTATCAACATTAGAGTGCATAACGAAGGATCAATTATTGAGACATTCTAACCAGTGTATCAGGTGAAATCTCTTAGCAGAGTGGTTCTAACAGACCTTTCTAAATCTCTTAGCTGAGTTCTTACTTTGTTGTAAGTTTAAATAATTTTACAAGGTAGATTATAATGATCTAAAGCTCTTAACCTGGCAGACCTTTAACCAGGTAGATTACATATTGTGATCAAACTTTGTAGCCCTAACATGCACACTTTATTGCTGTAGTATTGAAGATCTTTGTGGGTGTCATCCCCACCCTAGTTTTATCAAACTGGGTTTATGGGTTACCAAAATTCTATTGTCTTGAGGTATTTATTTACTATCATGGATGCTACTAGTTGATAGTTCAATTATATTTATACATGATTGTGAATTAGCTTTGTTTTAAAGGATAAAATTTTAAGATTTGATTCACCCCCCTCTCAGTATCTTGCTTTCCCATATTGTATTTCTAGCAATTGGTATAAGAGCATATTTCTCCTACAAAAGGTTTTAATAAGCTTGAGACTACAGATCTTTGAGATGGAGATTTACAAGTTGCGTAAATTCATTGAGAATCAAAGATTGAAATTCAGCTAGCATTGCATCAGCTTGAAAATGCAAGACAGGAACTAAAGAAGTCCTTACAAGCAAGGAAATATTTGGCCAAACAAGTGAATGATACTCATTATCAGGAAGATGACACTACAAATCTATTTTAGAATGGAAACTCCACTGAGAGCAATGCAGAAATTGTAGATCTACTGGAAAGGAATAATACATTGTGTAAAGAAGTTAGAAATTTGAAAAGAGAACAAGAAATGCAAACAATAAGAGTATGTGAAGTAGTTGAACAAAAGACGAAAGATGAAGATGACAAAGCTATTGCTGAAGAAGAAAAAAATGATGAATGTAAGACTTGATGAAAGGACACATGAAGTACAAATGATGACAAAAAATTAGGTTGACATGGTGAATCAACTACTACTTGCAAATCAGAAGATCAGTAGGAAAGATATGGAAATTGTGAATCTGAAATCTGAAAACAGTCAATTGAAAAATGAATTGAGATCTGAGAAAGAACTGAATGAAAGATTGAACAGACCCAATGAAGCCTTGACTCATTTTGAGAACTTGATGGAAGCATCAAGGAGATCTAAAGATTCTTTTGGATTAGTCCACACTGAACAACAGACATCTATTGAGAAAGGAGAATCAACTAAGACTGGTGAAAGGAGGAGTGCAAAGAAAATGAACAACAAGCCTATGTGCCATCACTGTGGAAAATCAGGACACACAACAAACATCTGCCAAAGCAAGAATGGTAAGTCCAATCCTATAACTAAGTTCAATGGTTATTACTTTAACTATAATAAGTTTGGACATCAAGCACATGAATGTCGGCCAATGTTAAATGATGCACCTCCCACACCTAGATTCAATGGATATTGTTACAACTATCAAAAATTTGGACATAGAGCACAAGATTGCAGATCTAATGCCAAACAAAAATGGACATCAAAGACACAAGAAAAAGCACCAAGGAAGGGTAACACCTACAATTGGGATTGTAACACATGGCATAGATGTCATTAGTGTGGTGAGTATGGACATGTTCCAGAAAACTACATAAAGACACATTTCAGAGGTAAATCTAAGAGTTGGATGAATGGAAGCCTAGTTTGCTATAACTGTCTGAAAATTGGTCATACTAGGAAAGATTGCAAAACAAGAGTACCTGCTCCTACTGTTGAGGAAATAAGAGCACAAATGAACCATACATGGGTAAGGAAAATAGAACCGAGCAGCAGTAAAGCTACTGAAGTTGAGGTCACCCAATTCAATGGATCAGGTGATCCCACCATCACTAATTAAGCAAAGGAAGGTATGTAAGGAACTGTGTTTGTATTTCATATCTTTTATCAGTTCGTAACACATAATAGTGCAATAGTCCATATCTGCATATAATAAGATGCATTAGGACATATTTTTAGTTATGTAGCATACAAAATCTAAATGCACTATAGGTGTCGAGCAACAATATATTTCTAACGTATGTCGAGTAAGTTTTGTTTGACGACAGAGTGGCAAGTGAATTTCATGAGTCAGCTAAGGACTGCTATTTGGCACTCACTCAACAGAAAAAAAACATTTATTGCTGACCTAATTTTTGATCGTTGGAGTCTATATAAAGGAAAGAGCTATTTCATTTCTTCTCACCATGTGATTAAGAATTTCATAAGAGCGATTGTGCATTTGTGAACTTGAATTTAGCCAATTTTTTCAAAGATTTCTACAGCGTGCCTTTGGAAACCTTTTAGTGGAAAGTACAGATTTTGTTACTTGCTGAGGTACTCTATTCGTGATCTTTGAAACCCCATTTTTTAGAGAAAATGGCCACAAGTTCCTCTACACCAGCGAAGATAATGGAGAAGCAATTGCTAAACATTCAATTGGTAAGGAGCGACACCTATGCGCGTCCTAATTTATGTGCAGTTCCTGGGAGTGCCATCAAGGGTGATTTGACTGGAGCCCTGTCATCAATTCCACCGAAGGTACTTATGATCCACGACATTAGGTCATGCTATATGTGTAAGATAACTGAAGTTAGAGATCACAAGCTTAGGGAATATTACAAGAGATTGTGCACAGACGGAGTTCTAAAAGATGAACATAAACACTCGTGCCCTAGACTTTCCAAGAGAGTTCAGAATAGAATAGATCAATATTATTCTGAGTTGAATACACAACATGAACATATGGCTAGAGAATGGACCAGTCAAGATAAAAAGAGAGATCATTCATCGAGTAACAGGTTATCCAATTCTAAACGGGAAAAGAAGTATGAAATGTCAGAGTAAAGAGAAAATAGAAGAACTCACTGCAGCTGTTTGGAACAAAAGAGGGATGATGATCTCTATGGTTACAGATTTGGAGCTTGATTTCATATTTAGGGTTATAGCTCATAAATTATATCAGTTAAGACAACTAGATAGTGTACCATGTGTTGCAGTTGACTAGGCTTGGAAGATTGTGAAGAAGGATCATACATATGACCTTGTCAAGCTTCAACTGATGCAACTGGCCGAGAACCTTTCTTCAATCAGAAGGGCAAAGAGTTTAGTATGTAAGTTTGGGTCTTTGCTCACCTGCATATTTCTCTACATACATAACACTTTTCCTACATTTCAAAACATAGTGGGGAAAAATGACAGACCTATCACTCAGAAAATCAATGCTTTTATTCAGCAATTAGGTGATAATTTTGATAATGTTATGGGAACATATTTTGTGGAATTCAAGGAAAAGATGAGGTTAAGTAGTAGAATTCCCAGTTCACTAGTTCAAAAACATTATGAGGATGTTTGTTTCCTTGTAGAAACAGATTACACTTATGTGCAGGCAGTAGTGTTGAGGGTATCATGGCTAAGGCCGTTACCTTATGAAGTAAACATTGATGAGACATCTACAGCAATAACAACCTTATTGGCAGAATAAATTGACAGTACAGTGAAACATTTTGGAAACTATGAAGAGGCTAAGTTTAGAATCACTATGGATTTGAAGGTTGGCACTATGGAGAGAAAGAGGAAGAAAATTGTCAAAAATATAAAGAAGATGGTTTGAATTCAGAGTGATGAAGAAGTAGAAGATGCACCTTTGGGGTTGTCAACAAGACATGCAGAAGATATGTCTAGTGAAGAAGAAGAAGAGGAAAGTGAACCTGAAGAAGAGGTCACTGTAAAAGGTAAAGGGAAGTAGCTAGTAGTTGTTGAGTAAACTTAACTAAGTAAAGCTACACCTAAGACTACCCCTCCTATTGCTAACCAGCCTAGGACCAGGGCATCATCTCTTGCCTAGACATCAAAAGTATATACAAAGAAGAAAGTTGGGGAGAGAAACTCAGGGAAGAGGAAAAAAGTTGAAACCAAGGTTGTGATGAGCCAACCTACTAAGAAAATACCAAGAAGGAAGCTATACTAGAATTTGAAGATGATGAGGAGACAGATACAGATGTACCTAGCAACATACCTACAACATCATATAAACTTATATAGTCAAAAAATGGAAGTACTTCCATTGTAGACTAGTTTATCCTTTCAAGTCAATGGTTTGGGGTCATGTCAAGTTCCTTGAATGGGTCTCTGACTTGGCTCTAGATGTTTCCCCTATTCTACCCCATTTCACACTTTTGTAGCCTATTTCTGACATCCAAAACTTAAAACTATGATTTTTGACATCAAGGTCAAAATCGACCTTTGTGGGCCAAGGTCTACCTCACCCTTGACCTAGGTCAAGGTTGACCTCAACCTTGACCTAGGCCACAATCAATATTTTTCTAATTTTTGGTCCAAATCCTAGATTTCCAAGATTTATGGATCTCAGGCTTCGGAAAAGTTTAATTCTCGCTTCCAGGTTGGCTGTTTTGGGTTCCAAAATGATGACTCTTAAATTATATTTAACATAGGTCCTCTTCTAGAGGCATGGGTCAAATTATCATTTAATTCTCCTATGTTGGCCTCTCTATAATATTGTGCCCTAATTTCATATAAAAGGAAGATTTCTCCTCCCATTTTCTCTAAGACTCTCTAGCCACAAGCAACCATCATCAAGCATAATCAAAATCACTCAAGACTTGAAGAGACAAGCTAAGAACAAACAATCCATTGAAGAAAGAATCTACTCTCAATCATTCAAGCATTCAAGAATCCAATTCATCAAGGAGATCCATTGGTAGCCATTAAAGGATTCAAGCTCTATGGAGCCCTCTTGTTGAAGATTTCTTCATTCACATTCCTCCAAGCTTCTTCCTCTTCCAAGATCCATTCAAGATTGGTGTTTAAGATTTACAAGAAATTGATTTGAGACATTCTAAAATATACATTCTACATCCATTTGGTGCATACATACTTATGGATCCACAGATTTGAATCCACCACAAGGACTTATATACAAGCAAGCTAAATTTGTCTATTTACTTTGTTAACTTATCCAATTTCAATTCGATTATAAGGTTAATTCCAAAACTAGGGTTTGACCAAGGAAAACCCATCCCCCCAATAAATAAACCATATTTCTTGTAGGTACAGGTTCGGAACAATGAATTAAAGTGTAGATTCGGATACCCTTTTCGGCAAACTTTCAGGAATACGCAAACAAATTTTCCGTCGGAGTTGTGCAGGTCAAGGTAGAGATTTTGGGGTCAAGGGTGACATTTTGGGGTCAAGGTTGATATTTTTGGGTAAAGGGTGACATTTTGGGGTCAAGGTCGAGATTTTGGGATCAACGGTGACATTTTGGGGTCAAGGTCAAGATTTTTATCAAGATAGTGTCGCATCGGAAAATGATTTCTGGGTTTTGTTCATCTCTACGTTTCTGTTTTGGGTCATACTTTAGATTTTCCAGAAACAAAGTGTAGACCCCCCAAAAAAAATATTCTTCAGATCTTCCATATCTTAAGGTTAGTACTTTTCTCCTATTCATTTCAATCTTTCTAAATCTATCACACATTCATTTCTATAAAATGAGAATTTAAGACTTTCCTCTTTGCTCTCATTTCCAAATGATTGATTCATTTGTGCATTGATCCTTCTCTTGGGGTTAATCAATTTGGATCATTTATTTGTACATCTTGGGATAGAAGATGAATATCTTATCTTTCCCCCACTTATTTCAAATGAACTTATTTTAAATGTTACATTTCTACCTTACATTTTGGTCAACCTGTGATAGACAACACTTTTTTTTTGGTGTTAGATTTGCATCTTATGTTAGAACTTACATGCATTTAAAAGTAGATTTATTTTATTCTCTTGCATTTATATATCAAAAATTAAAAATCATAAATTGCTTTAAAAATACAAAAAAAATTATATTTTTCATTCTTATAGATTTCATTTGAATGCATTGGGATATATTTAGATCTATTTTCTATGCATTTCTTTATTTTTTATCATGTTGCACAAATTGTTTCAAGTGTTTTCCAAACATCCTTCTATAACTTTTGGGATTAAACAACATCCTCCTCTTACCTTACCATTTAATTATGTTACACCTAGAAAGACTTTATTTAGTGCATGCGATGTTGTTTTGTCCTCTCTTGTATTACCTTGTAAGGATATATTAGAGCAAGAAGATGAATTTAATCTTTCTCTCCATCATATTTCTCTTTATGGAGATGAGTTGAGGATTGATGTTAATTCTTATCCTAATATATGTCTTTCTTATGAGCCTACTTTAGAATATAATCCTCCTATTTGGGATGAACCTTTGGATTTGGATGTTGATTACCTTCTTCCTCATGAATCCATTATAGATGATCCTCCTATTTGGGAAGAACCCTTGTATAAAAACTTTGATTTATCCCCTCCTTATGAAGATACTTTGATACAAGAGGGTTATTTATTAATGGATGACATATTCATACATGATGGGAACTCTTTTTCTAAAACACACTCCTCTTGTGAAGACATTTTAGAGAAAGAAAACATTATAGATGCTTTACCTCCATTTGGGATTCCTTCTAGTGATGAGGCATTAGTGGAGAATGATATGAATTCCCTTAATTCTCTCCCTCTTAGTGATGATCTTATGGAGAATCAAGATCCTACCTCATCTCCTCCTAGGATGTCTTCTTTTCTTCCTTCTTGTGAATCTATTTGTAGTGCTGAGATAACTAACATGGTTTATCCAAAACCCTTGTTGACTATCAAAGGTTGTCCTTGCATTACTATCAAAGGTAAACCTATTGAATCTTTAGAGTCTTTCAATGATCAAGATTCAATAGCTCACACCTATCGTACAAGGAATAACCCTCAAAGTAATCTGCTGGTTCCTACTTCTTCACACCTTCTCAACCCATTCTTCCTCCTCCACCCTATCTTCCTAGCATGGAGTATGATATGATAAACCAATTGCGCAATACCCTTGAAAATATTTCTTTATGGGAGCTTCTTCAAACTTCACCTACATACCATGAAGCCTTGCAAAAATCTCTAGCGACTCTTCCCACTCCACCTCCTAATCAAGAGAACATCAATTCCTTTTTACAATGTATGCATGTTACCTTAGGTCCTCCTGACATTGTATTTAATCAAAATGATTTACCTTCTAAAGAAGTTCAGAAGCAATATGATGCCCTTATGGTTGTTGTTACTATCAATAAGAGTATCATTCGTAGGACCTTGATTGATAATGGATTTGGGCTTAATATTTGTAGCATGGACATGCCCAAAGCAATTAAATTTGATCTTTCAACTATTCAACCTGATAATAATCCTACACGTGGCTTTGATAACATTGATAAGAACACTTTAGGCATCATTACCTTACCTATCAAAGTAGGTCTGGTCATCCTGAATACTCCTTTTCATGTTATTCCTCGACCTCTTAGTTATAACCTCCTTTTGGGTAGACCTTGGTTGCATGAGATGCATGTTGTTCCTTCAACCCTTCACTGTAAAGTGAAGTTTATTCACAACAACATGGTGTATACACTTCATGCAGATGATGCGCCAAATACTTGTTTGCATATTCAAACCCACAATACTCCTATTCCTAATAGTAATCCTTCTTCCTCTAATGCTCTTCCTGGAGATGATTGGGGAACCTTGAATTGTAATCATACCTTTATTGGAGAATATAAGGTTTCTAATCTTGATTTTATGAAGCAACAAAAAGAGTTTGAACAATGAGTTTTTACTTCTACTTCTAATGCCCTTCGTAATAACTTCGTTGCTACTTCTACCCACTATGAATCTGTCAAACCTACTAGTAATGACATAGTGACTACTGAAGTTCCTTTGACTCCTTCTGATATGGCTTCTTGTTATGGTCCTGGTTATCATTTACTAGTTAAACAAGGATTCCATGGTCAAGGATGTGGTAAGCATAAACAGGGAATTCACATGCCCTTACAAAATGGGGGGCAAGAGAATTATTATGGATTGGGATTTAATCCTCAACAACATATCAATTTTGGAAAAATCTCAAATAACACTTCAAAATATGATGACCCTATGAAGGAATTTGACCAAGAAGTTCTTTTGCCTAAACTCCTTCGTGCTAAGATGATTACTAAACCTAAACGCAAAAAGAAACGTAGTCCTTTTCATTTATATCATTTATTTCATGATCACTCTACTAATGAATGTCAAGCTTTACATTATAAAATTAGGCAGCTCATTGATAGTAAATTTATTTATATATCATGTTTAATGAGTTGTATTTCAATTATGTTTTCTCTAAATAACATTTATGTTGCTATTATGGAACTCCACATTATGTAAACAATGTTAGCCTAATCTTTGGGGGCTCATTGTCTTTCATAGTACTGTGAGTGATATAATAGGTCCCCTTTCATCCTTTTTCCTACACTTGGGGGGCAAGGATGCCATCTCCTTCTTCTTTGTCTTTCTGGGATCCACTTTTCCCTTGGTTAAGTAGTATCTATCTATTATGCGATATCCAATCATACACAAAAATTTTGGTTTACATCGAGGATCTATGTCTTTTTTCATAACCTATTTCTTTGTTTGACATTTGGTTTCCATGGTTGATAAATCTCTCACCTTAGAAACTAAATTGTGTGTTATCCCTTACATGGGTTACTTTTTCACTTCTTGCATGATATCTCTTTGCATTAGTCCCTTCCATGGCCTCATAGGAGTTGTGACCTTCTTCACCTCGACTGGGTATCTTCTATGGATATTATCTTGATGTTGAATAAGGCTTTATCCTTCTTATTTTATTTCATTAACATGTCAAAATAGTATGTACTTTTCCATCTTAAGGAGGGGGGCATATATACATCCTCCCTCATTCTATATTATGCATTTTTATTCTAACCTTTTGTTTTGCAGCATGCTAAATCCTCTGAAGGTAACGTACATAAGTTTCTAAACCATAAAGAGATACGCATTCAATTACAATTCAATATGCTAAATTCTCGAAAGGTAACACACATAAGTTGCTAAATCCTTAAGAGATACGCATTTTACAAATATATTCCATGGTGATATAAGGATATGGATCCATGTGTACTTACTAAAATCCATCAGAAGATGCACTACATACATGCACAAAGCTGCAAGAAGGCGTACAACTTTATGGGGTGACTATCAAGTTATTTCTTGGTGGGCCATCCTATCATTTTTGTGGTTCACAGTGAGATACACACATCTTACTGGGCGAGATAATCACTCCACTCTCTCTTTTTCTATTTGTTCGGTGATGTCTCTCTTATCATGATCTTAGGGTTGATAAAGACTTAAGTCCTTGGGGGTTTAAGGATTCCTTTGTCCCTTTTTATTTCAATAAGATTATTTTTTTCTTCATAATCTCCTTTACCAAGAGTTTGCATTGAGTCCATACACTTGCTAAAGTGTGGGCTAAATGTATAGTTAGAAAATGGAAGCACTTCCATTGTAGACTGGTTTATCCTTCTGAGTAAGTGGTTTAGGGTCATATCAAGCACCTTGAATGGGTCTCTGACTTGGATCTAGCTTTTTCCCCTATTCTTCCCCATTTCCCACTTTTCCATCCTATTTCTGACATCCAAAATTGAAAACTATGATTTTTGACCCAATGGTCAAAATAGACCTTTATGGGTCAAGGTTGACCTCACCCTTGACCTAGGTAAAGGTCAACCTCACCCTTGACCTAGTTCAAGGTCGAACTCAACCTTTACCTAGGTCACAATTGACCTTTTTCTGACTTTTGGTCCAAATCCTAGATTTCCAGGATTTCCAGATCTGGGGCTTCGGAATAGTTTAATTCCCGATTTCGGGTGGGATGTTTTGGGTTCCAAAATGATGACTTAAATTATATTTAACATAGGTCCTATTCTAGGGGCATGGGTCCAATTATAATTTAATTCTCCTATGTCGGCCTTTCTAGAAGATTGTGCCCAAATTTCATATAAAAGGAAGCTTTCTCCTCCCATTTTCTCTAAGACTCTCTAACCATAAGCAACCATCATCAAGCATAATCACAAGCACTCAAGAATTGAAGATACAAGCTAAGAAGAAATAATACATTGAAGCAAGAATCTTATCTCAAGCATTTAATCATTCAAGCATCCAATTCATCAAGGAGATCCATTGGTAGCCATTCAAGGATTCAAGCTCTATGGAGCCCTCTTGTTGAAGATTTCTTCATTCCCATTCCTCCAAGCCTCTTCCTCTTCCTAGATCCATTCAAGATTGGTGTTGAATATTTGTACAAGCAATTGATTTGAGACATTCTATATTCTACATTCTACATCTATTTGGTGCATACATACTTGTAGATCTACGGAGTCGAATCCATCACAAGGACTTCTATACAAGCAAGGTGAATTTGTCTATTTACTTTGTTTACTTATGCAATTTTAATTTGATTATAAGGTTAATTCTAAAACCGGGGTTTGACCAAGGAAAAGCCCTTGCCCCCAAAAAACAAACCATTTTTCTTGTAGGTAGAGGTTCGAGACAATGAATTAAAGTGTAGATTCAAATACCCTTTTCGACAAACTTTCAAGATCCGCAAATAGATTTTTTGTCAGAGATGTGCAAGTCAAGGTAAATATTTTGGGGTCAAGGGTGACATTTTTGGGTCAAGGTTAATATTTTTGGGTCAAGGGTGACATTTTGGGGTCAAGGTTTAGATTTTGGGGTCAACGGTGACATTTTGGGGCCAAGGTCAAAATGTTTATCAAGATAGTGTCAGATCAGAAAATGATTTCTAGGTTTTTTTCATCTTTGTGTTTCTGTTCAGGGTCATACTTTAGATTTTCTAGAAATAGGGTATAGACCCCCAAAAATTGCATTCTTCTGATCTGCCATATCTTAAGGTTAGTAATTTTCTCCTATTCATTTTGATATTTCTAAATCTATCTCACATTACTTTCCATAAAATGGGAATTTAAGAATTTTCCTCTTTGCTCTCATTTCCAAATGATTGATTCATTTGTGCATTGATCCTTCTCTCGGGGTTAATCAATTTGGATAGTTTACTTGTATATCTTGGGATAGAAGAGGAATATCTTATCTTTCCCCCACTTATTTGAAATGAACTTATTTCAAATGTTACATTTCTACCTTACAAAACCAATGAAAAATATTGACGAGGTATGTAAGAACCTAAGAAGTAATTCAGGTTTAGCAGGATTCAAATTTATAAAGTATGAAAAATTGAGTGTAGTAAATAAGCATAAGATTCAGGAAGCTTTAATAGATATGATGGGAACATTCAAAATGACACCTGTGGAGATAGGAGACAGTGTTCATACAGAACTATATGATATTTTGTATCAGAAATGGCAATATGCGCTGATGATTGAAAGACAAATAAGGGAAGGAACATTAGCTAAGATCATTCCTGACTTAACAAAGAAATAGATATCTAAGTTTATTGAACAATATAAAGGGAAATTTATTCCTAAATAGAGAGCTTGTGCAATTCTGTGGAATGATGTTGAAGGAGTAGTACAACAAAGCAACAGAATATGGAAGGAAATCTTTGGGTTAAATACTAAGAAGGTTGATGAGAAAGATGGAGACAACTCAAAGCCAAAGGAAATGGAGAAAGAAACTGTCACAGATCAAGAAGAAACTGAAACTGAAACCCAAAAGGAGACAAGTGATGTGCAAGTTACAAACTTGACAATGGATAGTCCAATTGATACTGCACTTGGACAAGACAGCAATGTGGATGCCGAGGATCAGAATGAGCTGATAGACACAAGTATTTAATTGCCTATTTGGGAAACTAAGGCCAAGACAAAGAAAGAAGGAGAAAAGGAGGTAATCAATAAAATTCAACCTATTTTAGAGGTTGTACAAACAGTTTTAGGAAGTGGAGATAAGATGGAAGAAATTTATGATAAGCCTATTGAACAAGAGGCTATACAAGTTTTGGTTGATCTACCACACTCTGCATCATCTACTCCCACTGCACCTAAAATAGGAAGTGTCCCTAATCAGTAGGTAATCTTGACTTAGATGAAGGTAGCAAGTGAAATTAATATTTACAAAAGGTAAATATATCATTGTAACTGAGCCTAGTATCAGATCTTCAGAACTCAAAAGGAAGAAGTCACATAAGACGAAGTCACCTATTCCAAGTGTCACTTTGGATGAAGTGATTGTGATTCCTAAATGGGATACAGACAACTTGACATATGAGTAGATTCAGACTCTGCAAGACCTTTTGAAGAGGAAAAAGAAACAAGAGGAACTTATGAGGGAACACCAACAAATGCAAGTATTACATAAGATAAAGGATATTTTTGTTAATGATTTTTATATAACAGATGTAAATGAACAAATGCCAATACTGGAATAGTTAGTTCATATTGTGCAGAAAGTTAATGAAGAAAATGTTGAGGCAAATGAGAATTTGGTACAATATTCTAAGAGAAAATTTGAGACCAAGGTTTTGGAGAAGATATCAGAAGACATTGCTATCAAACAGGTTGAACTTTCTTCTCTCATTATTTTTCTTGAAGAAGTCGCAAATAATGTTTATTCCTTGTATAAAAAGCTATGTGATGTAGAATTATTTATCAAGGATAACCAACAGCTTATTGAAAAGTTTCAACTAGATTTGAAGTCAAGATGCAGTACATTGAGTATGGATGTTTGTTCTAGCTCCTTACATTTTGACAAGTTGACTCATGCACAGAGAAGATTAGCCAAACTTATGGTTGAAGATGGCAGAATTAGAGAAAAGTTAATAACTATTTAGAGTGCCTTAATACCTCATCTGGAGGTTATACAAAAAGAATTTAAAGCTGCAAACAAATTAGTCAAGAGGGATTCTCATCTCTCTATAGCAGATAGTTTGGTAAGTCTAGCTGCCGAGCTAGAAATTAAGTTACTTGTCCTGAAGTTTGTAAAGGATAGTTGGGATACAATGTTTGCACTAACTTTAAAGCTTCATAAGTCATTTTTGGATAAGTATAACTTGACCCCTACAGCTATCAGTGATAAAATCAAGGGGGAATCAGATAAGGAAAAGGATAAAGATGTGGAGAATTAGGCATAATATTTTATATGACATGTATATTATGTAAGTATGAAGTATAATCTTAGGGGGAGTATGTTGCACGTACTTTGGAAAATTTTGTGAATGTAAAGAAATGATAAGTGTGTTTTTACCACTAATATCAAAGGGGGAGATTGTTGATCTCTAAGTTTTGTTGATCATTAATGTCCCACACTTAGTCATTTATCTAGGCAGGTTAGCCAGTCATCACTGTGACTGAGCTATCCAGTATAGGCCGAGAAATCTGGCATAGTCATTGCTAAGAAAATAGTGATTTCCGAGTGACTCATAAATCAAGAAAAAATTGATCATGTTCATGCCGAGTGCCAAAGTTTTAAAGTTCCGAGCAAGATAGTTTTGACATATATGTTTGGAATGGCACAAATTTGAAGGTAAACTATTTTGGGAAGACTTGTTCATACATCTAATGATTTCAAAGTAGTTAATTACGCATTAATTATTTGATCCCAATGTGTGGCATTGAGCCAATAAGAAAATTGGAATGCCTAAGGAGCATAAGCATTTGATCCCGATCGTTGATCTAGATCTAATCGCTAGATTTGAGAAGTATATTAAGATTGCTTCTTAAACCCTAATAGTGTGTGTGTGTGTGTGTGTGTGTGTGTGTGTGTGTGTGTGTGTGTGTGTGTGTGTGTGTGTGTGTGTGAAAGAGAAGGTGTATGCAAACATGAGAGATGTACAAAGGGTTATGTTGATAGAAGAAGCATAGATCTTGCAGAATGAAAGAGCAGTGAACAATAGAGTAAAGACATATCAGATTATTAGATCAAATAAAGTATTGGAAGGAGATCCGTTATTAGCATCAGAGTGCATAATGAAGGATTAGTTCTTGAGACATTCTAACTAGTGTATCAGGTGAAATCTCTTAACAGAGTGGTTCTAAAAAACCTTTCTAAATCTCTTAGCCGAGTGCTTACTTTGTCATTTGATCCTGATCGTTGATCTAGATCTAATTGCTAGATTTGAGAAGTATATTAAGATTGCTTCTTAAACCCTAATAGTGTGTGTGTGTGTGTGTGTGTGTGTGTGTGTGTGTGTGTGTGTGTGTGTGTGTGTGTGTGTGTGTGTGTGTGTGTGTGTGTGTGTGTGTGTGTGTGTGTGTGTG
>MU224581.1:605064-646062 GCA_018584345.1 Thuja plicata | reverse complement strand
TATATATATATATATATATATTGTGGAGATTTTGAGATAGCGTAAGCCACATATTGTAAAAATTTGTTCAAGTTAGTGTTTCTCTTATTTTATGTGGGCATACATATTAATTTGAAAATTTGATATAAAATTTTTAAGATTTGATATAATTTATTTCTCATGTACAATGAATGCACAAACTCTGTAACCCAATGGAAAGAATGCACTAATCACATGACTGAATATATATAAATTAGTTAATAGTCTTTTAAAGCACTTATAATATACACAATATACATATAAGCATTCATTTTTTTAGTTGGAAGCAATTTGATATTAAAGACATTCTATATAATTCATAATTTGATTTTCTTAAGATTATATTGCCAACTTAATATAACATTTGAAGAAACTAGCCTATTTCCTATAAAAATACTTGAATCAAAAAATAAGATTGAGGTTTCCAGAAGAAAACCAATAAGGTTTCCATACCTTGGACGGACACCAGAAGACAACCAACAATGTTTCCATACCTGCAATGACACAAATGTCTTAGGTATGGAAATATAATCATTGTCAGAATACTGATGAAAACCATAAGAAAACTGATGAGATTTCCATACCTGTGATGATATAAACGCCATAGGTATGGCACCATAATCATCATCGTTCTCATGAGAATTTTGACAGACACTAGATGACAACCCACGAGGTTTCCATGCCTATGACGAGACAAACATCACAGTTATGGCAATGTATAAATCATCATTCATGTTGGTATTCCAATGAGCACCAAAAGTCAACCCATGGGACCTATTTGTGTTTGAAAATTTTTATGCTATTTATAAGAAACCAATACACTTTGAGACTGATATTAGGAATGGTTAACTCTAAGGGTGAGAGCTTTGCAAGGTAACTAGACCAACTATAGGACAAGACTATCCTCTACACTTTTGGCTCTGCAAAACCAAGGCGGGTGCACCTAATCCAGATAAATATTCAACTTTTCACAACTTTTTGTACTCTAGATTTTAATAACGGATAAATGGAAAGAAAGTATGAAATGAAAACCAACCATTTAGGGACTATTCTCTACCATGCAAGACCACAACCAACAACCACAAAACTTGAAAGGACTATAGCTGGTTTTGATGTTTGACAGGAAAGAGTATAGCCAAATCTATTTAGATATGTATCAAAGTAGAAGATACTAATTACTGATCAGTGCTTTATCCATTGTGTAATGATTCTAATTCAGATAAAGGAAATCTAGAAACTAACTACTGTCAAGGACTCAAAACCATAAATACAAATAACTTTAGACCAAACACTTCTTAATAATCCATATATAGACAAACCCAAAGAGTCAATGTCTTATCCAAAGCTGTTTTTAATTTGATCCTTGATAAAAACTATGGACTAAAACATAAACATAAAGAAATCTTATGCAGTGAACCAGAAGATTCAAAACTCAAGAGGCAAGCAATAAGGAGAGACTTCAATCAGAAATATTTTATTAAATACAAAGAGACAAATTTCAATTCCAAAAAATTTCAAATCATATACCACTTCAATAAATGCAAAAGACTTGCAAATTTCTACTTCTATGATAATACTCTTTAGATATACATCTGCTACACTCATTAGGAAACAGTAAAAGGTTTATGCCTTATGCTACCTGCCCAAAATTTGTCAGCCTCTACTAAATGATGTTGGAAGTCCTTTTATAAGCCAAGGACTACAATAAGCTTCAGATCATTTAGGTTTATGGCTAAAACTCGACCTAATACATGATAGAAATAAATAATGTATTAAAATAAAAAAAATATTCTATCATCAACATGATGGGCTCAGTCTTAAAATTTTCCTTTATAATCTGATTTGATACAACCACCATCCATCCTTGGAGAAAAAACCATGCAGAAGGAATAACAATGGAATGTCTGGTCTGAATTTAATACCCCGATAAAGTATTGGCTCTTCAGATATACTAAATATAAAAAATCTCAGCCCTTCAAGAATAAAACTTGATCTCAGCCTCTACAATTCTGAAAAAGACCAATCATTAATAGGAAAGAATAGAGACATGGATAAAACTTAATTAATAAATTGTCCAAGGCCCTTAAAAATTTTTCTTTTCTTAAGTGCATTCAAGGCTGCCCAACTTTCATTCTCTCAACATCCAACAAGTGTACAAGAAAAATCACAAAGATCAAATTCTATCAATTAATGCTCTGTAATAAGACATGATCCACTGCTTAAAAACCCTAAGATAGAGATTTAAATATTTTAAAAGCGGTTAAATGGTCACAGATGACATAAGCTTTAGTATAAACAATCAAGATTGAGACCTTTCTCCCTTTTAAAACTAAGTCATAGATCTCTTTTTAGGTTACCTGGGCTTTCAACGAATCCTTTGGACATGTGGAGCACTTTTATTTTAAGGTTTAACACCAACTACAAGATCTTCTTAAACTTTCCTGATCTTTAATTTACCCTTTGCACATAACAAGACCCACCTTAGACACATGGTGCAAGGGTGTAATTCCTTAATGAGTAGATCTTGATTACTTTCTCTTTGAGGCTTTATGTTGTCCTTTGGATCAAATTTGACATGACTAGTCTTTAACTTAATTATCCCGACGTTTCTCTAGACCCACCGTGTACATGTGGCATATAGGTCTAATGTTGTAATTGTTAGATCTTGCACATCATGTGATTAAGCCATTACACTAGCTACACGATCTTATCAAACTTTCCTACACTTTAATTCATCCTTTGTCCTCGGCCTTTAACCATTCTTCAACTAGTCTTTAACCTTGACTTTATTTGGAGATCACGCGACTGTGTAATCTCCAAGTCACTTAATAATTTCACTAACTCTAGGTATGTTGAGAGATTACACATGGTCGATCAGATCTTCTCTTTAATCAATGGTCCAGATCATACCCATGCAACTCGACTTGGCTCAGAACTTAACCATGCTTGACTCAAGGTCTATCTAGTGATTCAGCGAATGTGTAATCTCTAAGTCGCTAAATATTTCACTTAACTCGGGTTACAATTAGAGATTACATGCAAGCCCTCCAATTAATACTACATTGATGGTTTAGATTTGATCTCAGACAATCCACGCTTGACTAATTTGTCTCAAGTTCTTAACTCTAGTCTATCCTGAGATTCAACGATTGAAGAAGCATCAGAATCATAATCAATGGTCTAGATCTTTCCCTTATCAAATCGGATCTTAACTTTATCTTGACCGAAGTTCATCTGGGATTATGCACAGACTACAAGATCTTTCTTGAATCAATGGCCACAGTCCATGCATGCAAACTCCACATGAACTCTGACATACCTTTCTTAACCATGATCAGATCTAAAGATTCAGCGATTGAAGGAAACTCAAAGTCGCGAAAAAATTTTCCCAACTCAAGTTACATTACAAGATCAAGTGCAATCCATCAGATTATGTCAAAAATAGAAGTTGATCAATAACCAGCGGTGAATCTCCCAATTTTTGAGTTGACCTCATGTTTATCCAGTGATCGCGTGCCAACTGCACATCTCTGTCCAGATCGACGCCCTGCACTGAATCTCCAAATCTTTCTGCACTTTCTTGTTTCCTTCCGAGATCACATGCCAACCCTAGATCTTGATATGCATCAATGACTCTCGTTTAATCTTGAGACATTTTACTTAACCTTAGGTGCATTCAAAGATCATGCGATCAAAGAGAAAAAGTAAACCATCGCTTGAATCTTGGTCTACACGCAAGCCATAGGATCAAAACTAGATCGACGGTGCATATTTAATATCAAAACAGAAAGATAATATTCCATCTTTTCTAGAGATTAAGAGATAGAGGCCCACGCCAAGTTGCTTGAAGAAAAGGAATATTTGGTTTTCATTACATGACTAAGAGGTAGACTAAACATGATAAAGCATACATGGGATTATCTAATATTTAAGTGGCTCAAAAAGTAACACAAAATTAGAACATGACAAGCGTATCTAGAGTTTACAATATATTTCAAGGGTTTTTTGGATAGAGACTTAGGGTATTTTGACTAGAGACCTAAACAAAATGCAGAAACATGAAAGAAGACATGAAACCTAGAAAAATTTTGCAAGTGCTAATAGTTTCTATGTCTAGGGATGCATGTTTCTTGTAGGCATGAAAAGATTCCATAATTCTCAGTTGCGTAGACCACCTACAGGAAAAGAAACTAACATACAAAATCAAATAAAAGAACAAAAGGAAATATGTACAAACTTACTGCTACCTAAGATCTTCATCTTTGCAACTTTATTTCCTGATTTGAAGAAGTCAAACCAGGCTTGATGGCCCAAATCCATTAGCCAAATTTTCTAATCCAGCTTGCCTCTGTCAAAAATAAAGTTCTCTACTCCTTGCTTAAGAAACAAGATAACAATACCACTTTCATCAATCTCATTTGACCTACTATCATTTTGTATTAGCTCATCACATAAAAAATTATCAACGTATTCATCATCTGAACTTATATGAAAACTAGGAAGATTGTGAGAATGTAAATTATGTGGCATATGCATGTTACAGTCATTAGATTAAAAGAAACCAGAATAAATGTAATATTTATCATATTCAATCCTTAGGCCACATCGTGGAAAATCACTATCCAGCTGAAAAGGAAAGCACTCAAATTCTTCCATATTACTGGAGTCAACATTATTGGATCCATCCACATCAGTAGTTAGCACATCAAAGGAAAATCTATCATAGTGAACCTCATGCAAACATTGAGGACATTCATCACTTGGGACATTATCTATCCCATTCTTAAAAGGATAGGGGTAAAAAATCTGAGAAACACAAGAGTTAGGCTCATCATAAACTTGAGGGATCATTTGCAAATTATTTTTATCTTTTGTAAGAGGAAACAAATCAGGGAAAGAAAAAGAACAAGATTCAACACCATCATTATCAAAACATGGGAACTCCATGTCATGATCCATATTCTAATTTTCAAAAGGATTATCATCCTACATCTTTTCAGTGGTTTGTATATCCACATCAAAAATCTCTAAAGAAGTCTCTTGCAAATTATCATCTTTATACAAACCACTATCTTGTTCATTTGAGGGAGGATACATATAAACACACTCATCAGGAAATTGCATATGTTGAGTAACTAAAAGATTTGTAATCAACACAATTATCCCAGTTAGTACTCAACATCATATCTGGAGTATCTTGTTTCTTTGAAACTGAACAAATACTAATACTCTCATTGTCTGCAAGGTCATATTCAATCTTGTTGTAGCTTAGTGAGACAAGAGTACAAGGAAAATCAGAAATATAAGTATCCAAACTCTGACTATCTGATATGCATTCCTTGTTAAACTCAATGTGTTTGTGGTGTAGGGATTCAAATCCATCCTTCCCTGAAAATCTGAGATATTCATAAGACAACAACTCTAAAATTTGTTCACTATAAAGTGAACCACTGTCATCATTTACACTCATCTCTGATACACATTCACAATCAGCATATTCATTTATCAAATTAGTATAATCCTTCTGACTACACACATATTTTGATTAATATTGAGAAGGAACATTATTTTCATGATCATAAGATATAGCATCCATATTAGACACATGTATAACATTTTTCTTATCGACATTCTCAATACCATCACTACTAGGTACAACCTCATGTGAAACGTTAAATTTAGCATCTTCAATATCAAAAACTTAGTTTGAAATTTCAGGATTGATGTCATTGTCATTAAAATAATTATCACAACTTACCTCTTCATTAGAATGATTGTCTTGTTCTTGGCACAAGTCCTCCCTAGACTGAGAAAAGTAAACTGCACTATCATGTTGAGAAGGGAACTCTATGATTTAATAAGAACAAGGTCCAATAGAGATTCATCCTTGTTATCTTGGTATTCATTTACTTCAATGTCAGCTTTAGAGTCATCATGATCAGCATAATTGGAATGAGCACCACTTGATTTATTATCACGTAAATTTTCTAGTTCAGATTCTTGAATTGATTTTATCCATTTCCTGGTTTTCTCTGTACCTTCCTGCATCAAGAAAGATGACCAATGAATGAACTCAGGATCACAAATTTCTAGAAATAACTTAGTATATGTAGACTATGGAAGGTAAACCTCTAGTTTAAGCTCACTATATGTATTAGAAAATATTTTATAAAGCTCCAATATTGATTCATCCTTTATCCTTCCTAGCCTTTTCTTTAAAAATAATATGCAATTCTTTTGGATGAGTTGAGCTATCTCATGTTCAATATGTTCAGATTCAAGATCTTCATTATCCTTTATCAACTTCTTGGTGTATTCAAAATAATTTTTCTTGATGGAAGTTGACCAATTAGTTGAATGAGGAGAACAAAGGGCCATAAATACACAAGCCCAAAGTGACATTTGAGGGCGAAAAGGACCTACAAAATTCCTTATGTGAGAAAAAAACCTTTTATAAAATAGAAGTGCAAATTCTCCCACCTCTCTTTTTATCCCTCTTTTTTGTATCCCAAAAATGATTTGATCTTGCAACTATTGGTCCTCTTCAAGCTCATCATCTGAATATGACATAGGCTCCTCAGATTTAGATGTAGCAGAAGAAACACTACTATCCTCTATGTCACCATATTGCTCATTAAAAAAATATTCTAGTGCACCCATAGACCCTATTGAACCATGAGGTAATTCTTTAAACCAATCCCTAGCACCCTCAACTGGAGATATAGAAAAAATTCTCATCAGCACATCCTCGTTATGATCATCTATTAAGTCAAAAAACTTGTCTATATGCTCCTCAACTAATTGCTCACCCATGCCAGTGAATTTGGGAAAGCAATCCCTGACTGCTGATGTAATAGGATTTGGGTAACCAGGAATGCCATTAAAATATATAGCCCCACACAACCTGCCTCTATATAATTGTGACATCTTAGTAGACATGATAATTAAAAATTTCCTCTCTTCCCTCTCAATTAGTGCTAGCCAGTTAATAGGGAAAAAAATTATAACTAATTTTTATGGAAAAAGAATTTCTCCAATGACAATAAAAATATCTGGAATATAACGAAGGTGCTACAAAATATTTTATTTGAAGTTACCTCCAAATCACCTTCAAAACTTGGTAGAGACTCCGCCTATTTACAGAGGAAAAAATGAATTACTTGAGATCTTTTTCCCAACTCTGACCTTCTTCAAATCAGCAACTTACATACATCACCAATATAGGGTCTTTTAATGATTCCTCTCTTGACTATGCTACAAGTCATATGAGTCCTATTATCTGTTTCCTTTTCAGTGCAAGTACATCTCTTCTCTATAGTGTTTCTTCAAACATGCACACTAGTGCAAATCAGAGAACTCAGAGTCACCACTCACCATATGTGAGATTGTATAGGTATTTCTTCAAGAACTTAGACTTTGAGACACTTTGGAATGACAGACAGAAAAGACATGACTCCCTTTACAAAAGTTTGAGGAATATTTCTTTGCAAACAATGACTCTATAACTGAATCCCCAGTAGAGTCGTGGTCTTTTGGTGACTCGGATGGGCTAATTCTCTCTCAAAATTGATTTAGTTTATTTATACTAGAGTCTCCCTGATAAGGTTAAAAACCTTACTATTCTTTCCCCAACAGATTCGCCATTTTGTTGGTGTTTGAAAACGTTTATACTATTTATAAGCAACCAATATACCCTGAGAGTGATATTAGGAGTGGTTAATTCCAAGTATTAGAGATCTGCAAGGTAACTACACCAACTATAGGACAAGACTATCCTCTACACTTTTGGCTCTGCAAAACCAAGGCGGGTGCACCTAATCTAGACAAATATTCAACTTTTCACAGCTTTCTGTACTCTGGATGTTAATAACAAGTAACATCCAGAGTATAGAAAGTATGAAATGCCAACCACTCATTTAGTGTCTATTCTCTACCATGCAAGACCACAACCAACAACCACAAAAATTGAAATAACTATTAATGGTTTTGATGTTTTGATCTGGTAGAGTATAGCCAAACCTATTCAGATATGTATCAAAGTAGAATATACTAATTATTGATCAGTGCTTTATCCATTAGGTAATGATTCTAATACAGTTAAAGGACAGAGAAACTAACTACTATCAAGGAATCAAAACTATAAACATAGATAACTCTAGACCAAACACTTTCTAATAATCCTTATATAGACAAACCAAAAGAGTCTATGTCTTATCCAAAGCTGATTTTAATTTGATCCTTGATCAAAACTATGGACTAAAACATAAACATAAACAAATCTTATGTAGTGAACAAGAAGATTCAAAACTCAAGAGGCAAGAAAAAAGGAGAGACTTGAATTAGAAATATTGTATTAAGTACAAAGAGACCAATTTCAATTCCAAAATGTTTCAAATTATTTTCCACTTCAATAAATGCAAAATACTTGCAACTTTATGCTTTAATGATAACTCTCTAGATATACATCTGGTACACTCACTTGAAAATAGTAAAAGGTTTATGGCTTATGCTACTTGACCAAAATTTCCCAGCCTCTACTAGATTTAGGGTTAGGGATAAAACTCAACCTAATGCTTAACAAAAATAAATAATGTATTACAATAAAAACTATTATGTCAACAACAAGTTGGGGTTAGTCTTAAAATCTTCCTTTATAATTTTATTTGATATAGCCATCATCCATCCTTGGAGAACAAACCTTGCAGAAGGAATAAGAATGGAATGTCTTGTCTGCATTTAATACCCTAATAAAGTATTGGCTCTTCAAATCTACAAATATAAAAAATCTCATCCCTTTAAGAATAAAATCTGATCTCGGCCTCTACAATTCTGGAAAACACCAATCATTGATAAGAAAGAACAAAGACAGGGATAAAACTTGATTATTAAACTGTCTAGGGCCCTAAAATAATATTCTTTTCTTGAGTACATTTAAGGCTGCCCAACTTTCATACTCTCAGCATCCAACAAGTGTACAAGAAAAATCACAAAGATCAAATTTTGTGAACTAATGCTCTGTAATAAGACATGATCCACTGCTTAAAAACCCTAAGATAGAGATTTAAATATTTGAAAAGCGTTTAAATGGTCATAGGCAGTGTGGGATTTAGTATCAATGATCAAGATTGAGGCATTTCTCCCTTTTAAAACTTAGTCGTAGATCTCTTTTTAGGTGACCTAGGCTTTCAATGACTCCCTTGGATAGGTGGCAACTGGTGTAATGTCTTGATCATTAGATATCGAGCACTTTTATTTTAAGGCTTCACACCAACCATAGGATCTTCTTGAACTTTCCTGATCTTTACTTTACACTTTTCTCAGAACATGACCTTCCTTAGATGTGTGGTGCAAGGGCATAATGCCTTAATGAGTAGATCTTGATTACTTTCTCTTTGAGGATTTACGCTTTTCATTGAATCAAATCTCACATGACTCGTCTTTAACTTAATTATCCCAATGTTGCTTTGGACCCACCGTGTATATGTGGTAGATAAGTGTAATGCCTCAATGGTTAGATCTTGCACATCTTGTGATTAAGGCATTACACCAACCACATGATCTAATCAAACTTGACTCCACTTAAATTCATCCTTTGTCCTCGGGCTTTAACGAGTCTTTAACCCTTACTTTATCTAGAGATCATGCAACTGTATAATCTACAAGTTAATGAACAATTTCACTAACTCTGGGTATGTTGGGAGATTACACTTGGTCCATCAGATCTTCACTTTAATCAATGGTTCAGATTATATCCGTGCAACTCAACTTGGATCAAAATTTAACCATGCTTGACTCAAGGTCTATCTTGAGATTCAACAACTATGTAATCTCTTAGTCACTAAATATTTCACTTAACTCGGGTAAGAATTAGAGATTACGTGCAATCCCTCTAATTAACATTGCATTGATAGTTCATATTTGATCTAAGACAACCCATGCTTGACTAACTTGACTAAGGTTCTTAATTGTAGTCTATCCAAATATTTAGCGACTGAAGAAAATACCAAGTCATGAGAAATTTTCTTAACCTCAGAGTTTATTTCGAGACTTAGCGCCATCAACAAGATCAGAATCATACCAACAGTTGAGATCTTTACCTTATCAACCCAGCTCTTAACTTTCTCTTGACTCAAGTTCATTTGGAGATTACGCGTAGACTACAAGAGCTTTCTTGAATCAACGACCATGATCCTTCCATGCAAACTCAACCTGAACTCTAACATACCTTTCTTAACAATAATCAGATCTGGAATTTCAGCGACTGAAGGAAACTCAAAGTTGCGGAACACTTTGTCTAAATCAAGTGACATTATGAGATCAAGCACAGCCTATCACATTATGTTAACAATAAAAATTGATCAATGGCCAATGTTGAGTCTCCCAATCTTTAAGCTGACCTCATCTTTATCCTATGATCACGCATCAACCGCACATCTCTGTCGAGATCAACGACCTGCGCTAAATCTCTGAATCTTTTTGTACTTTCTCATTTCCTTCTGACATCACATGTCATCCCTAGATTCTGATCTACATTAACGACCCTCGTTTAATCTCGAGACAATTTACTTAACTTTGGGTGCATTCAGAGATCATGTGACCAAAGAGAAAAGGTAAACCATGTCGTGACTCTGGGTCTATGTGCAAGCCACATGATCAATACAAGATCGACGGTGCACATTTATCTTGAAACAAAAAGAGAATATTCCATCTTGTCTAGAGATTAAGAGATAGAGGCCCGCGCCAAGTTGCCAGAGGAAAAGGAATATTTGGTATTCATTACACGACTAAGAGGAAGACTAAACATGATAAAGCGCACATGGGATTATCTGATATTTAAGTGGCTTGAAAAGTAACACAAAATTAGAACATGACAAGTGATTCTAGGGTTTACAACATATTTTAAGGGTTTTTGTACAAATACTTAGGGTATTTTACTAAAGACCTAAACAAAATGGAGAAACAGGAAAAAAGACATGAAACCTAGAAAAATTTTGCAAGTGCTAACAGGACAATCGTCGGACATCTGATGAGCCTTCGTCACAGAACTACCTTTTATTACAAATATATTTTCAACATAGTTTTGTCCTCAATCCGACATGTATTTCATCGTCAGAAGTTCCGATAAAAAATTTGTGACGAGGACTCTCCTTGATGTTTCTTGGAATTTCAATGAATTATTCTCCAAATTCTGACGAAGGGTTATAAGAAATGTGACCCAAATGTACTAGCACATAAATTTAACCTCAATCCTAACCCAAGCCCTTACCCCATCCAAATGTATAATTCTCTCTCTAACACTTACCCTGACTACAAACCTAACCCTAATCATAAAACAAACGCTAATAATAATTCAAAACCTAACCTTAAATCTAAGTTTACATTTAACACTAACCATATTCTTAGTCCTAAACCTTACCATGATTTTAGTATTAGAGATAGGGTCATGGTAAGGATTTAATTACTCTAACCCTTCTTTGATCTTTAACCTAACCATATTTCTAATCCTAAACGTAACAATTATTTTAGAACTATGCTTAGGGTTAGATTAGGGTTATAGTTATAGTTAGTTTACAATTAGGGTTGAATAAAAAAGAGAGTTCAAATTAGGTTAGTGTTAGACATTAATTAGGGTTAGGGTTTACCTATATTTAACAAGTTAGAAATATTATTATTATGTTCAATATCTTACATATTATGGGTGACTACTACAATCATACATATTTTAAATATTAATGTATATAAAATACACAAAGAGATGTCATTCTTGAGGCGCATGCCTTCATTAGTTTCTAAGGTGGAAAGGTTGCCTTGATAAAGACATCTCTTGGAATATTTTATAATATGTGTATGGTAGTAGAAGTTGTGACACATGTAAGACATTAAATATAGTAATACTATTATTAGAATATTAAATATAACTAAACCCTAACCTTAAACTAAAGTGTTACATTAACCTAATTTGAACATTTATCCTTATTGAACGCTAAGTGTAAACTAACCATAACTGAATTGTTTCCCTAATGGAAATCTAACTCTTATTCTAGTTAACCCTAACCATAAATGAATCCTTACTCTCACCCTAAACTTAGTTAAACTCTGAGCCTAAACCCAGTCAAACCCTAACCATAATCCATGATGGAAGTTAGGTTTAGGATTAGGTATAAGTTTAGGATTAAGGATAAAATTAGGGCTAGGGCTAGGTTTTGAATTATAGTTAGGATTAATTTAATGGTCAGGGTTAGGGTAAGGGTTACCTTAGGGTTAGTTTTAAAGATAGAGATGAAACTTTGCTTAGATGTAGAGCTGGGATTAGGTTTAGAGTTATGCATAGGATTAGGGATGGGGTTAGGATTAGAACTACAAACATAATTCTAGGTGGGTTTGGGTTTTGATTAAGGTCAATGTTATTCTTAGAGATTTAATTGGAGTTAGTATTAGTGTTAGGATTGGAGTTAAGGATAGAAAGTGCAATAAATGCCTCAATAAAGATATTTCTCATAGTAATATAGATCTATACATTATCTCAACCATTAACATATTATAACCATCAAAGTGATATTTATTGAAACATAATTGAATATTTTTGGCTTAATAACATTAGTTCACTAGAACAATGATATAAAAAAGAAGTTGGAGCTTTTATTTGCGTGGGTAAACAACGATCTATCAAGCCGTTCATTATTATTGCAACATTGATCTATCAAGCCCGTCATTCTTGTTTCACTCGCACAACCAAGATAAGCTTAAATCCTGCACTACACGTTCATAGCTAGATGGAACGGAATACATCAAACCATAGCATATGGATGGACATTGGCATATCACGGAGGAGAGGAACATAAACATCACACTACATATTAGACCTAATACAGTAAACTGAAATAGATGGAACGTTCAAAGGCTAAATAAACCTAAATCCCAGGCTAAACGTTGAAGTAAAAAATAGAAAAAAGGTAACTTTGCAGTGAAATAGAAACAATGTAACGGGCGAAAGTTATGGATAAAGGTTACAGGGAAGGCGACGGCTTGCGATTATATGAAGAGGGTTGGCCATGAGTAGATGAGCCAGACCTTCCTGAAGGTGGATGGGTGCAGTTGATGCAGCCGACCAGTGGAAGCATTGCAGCAGGCAAGCCAAGAGCATCAGTGTCATTGAAGTGCCCAGAGAGACGCAGAGCCTTCCAGTAAGTGAAGAGGAGCGTTTCTTTCAGAGAAAAAGCTACCGTTCCTCGAGATTTTATAGAGCAAGATTATAAAGAGTACCCTTGTGAGGCTGAAACTTCCCATTCAAATGAGCGTCGATGCACAACGTGCAAAAATAGTATTATTGTCCACTTATATGAAATTCTACTAATTAATTGTACAAAACTCCAAAACAAAGGACTCAGATAAGAGATGGTAACCTCACAAAACGTGGCTCTAACATTCACAGGACGTATGGGTCTACATAGGCTGACTTGTAGTATAGATAATGGGTAAATTTGAGACGTAATACAGGGAAATAGCTAATGAATCTTTACGATATACCCATATATAAATTATCCTCATAGATTATAATATTTATGCATTGGTGTATCCTAGTCGTATACACACTGTTTTAATGTTATAATTCAAATAATTTAAGACTTTTTAATAATTCAAGATATCCTTACTCAGTTTATATATTATCTGATTTATTTTTAAATATAATAAATAGTAAGACATTGGTCTGTAGTGCAGCAGTTGCTGCCGTTCTTTGTAATAGTATCATCTTGTGAGCTTAAATAAATTTAATATTAAAAAATATAACAAATAGTTATTTATTATATACAATAAAGAATAAATAATAATTAAAAAAATTATAATATTTTTTTATAAGCAGATCTTGATTAGGGGTACCTTTCTTATATTGTACACCAATACAAATATTAGGGGTGAGGGACCACTAGTTGTACAGAGTCTAATTGTTGTACACCCACTTGTGCTTATAATATACATTGTTGCCACATATTCATACTCTATATTATAAATAAATACGAAATATTTAAATCAAGAAACAACCAAATATTGGTCCATATACACCAATACTTGACCGAATGTGAATCTATGAATGTTATATCAAATTAAAAAATACATTCATTGAAAAGTGAAATAAATAGAGATACTTCTAGCTTACATGCTTGCTCCTGTTGGGAGATTCCATGGCTTTAGACAAAATAGTGACCTAATCATAAAATGGACATTGAATTCTTGGCATTTTTAAGATCTTAGCATTAACATAGTGAAGAAAGATTATTTTTTGTTATAATTCCATTTCATGGAGAATTTTACTCACATTTATATGGAGGGCCCTTATTCTTTTGTAAGGCCTTTCTTAGCTTACAATATTGGTCAGTTATATTTCATGTTACGAAAGTTACATGGTTTCCGTTATAGGTTCATCTCCTAAAGCTCCCTTTGCAATTAAGGGATGACAATATTATTAAAAGTATTTCTCAATCTTTGGGTAAGTTTATTACCTAGGAAAAAATCACCAGATCTAGACCCAAAATTCTCTTTTCAATAATTTGTGTTTTGTTTGAATTTAGGCTAGTGTTACCTAGTTGTGTGAAAAATTTATCCAAGTTTGGGGTTTCAGTTCAAGATCAATAGTATGAGTGATCTCTACAACATAGAGTTCACATTTCTTCTAAGATGACTTATCTTAAGCCTCAAATAAGAAGGTTAGTCTAACATGAAGTGTGTGATTAGATTGACAAGGATCACAATTCTCTTTAAGTTTCTTTAAATGTGTGTTGTCTTTAGCCTCTTGCTAGAAGGTTTATTATTGAATTTTACGAGTCTGAATAAATCGATAAGGCCCTTAAGGTTTTGAATATTTTTTAGAGCCCTTAGAAAGGTTATTGCTACTTTTATTATCCATGACACTAAAAGAAAAATTGTTTAACATTTTTGTGTAATTAAGGCATTTTACCTTAGTTAATTCATGTCTAGCTACTAATTACACTTTACTTAAACTTATATAGAGACCACATAGGATCTTTTAGGAGCATTTCCACTTTAGGTGGTGTTATTAGTCATTGTAATCCCATTTATGTGTTGACTCCACCTTTAGTGCACTTATCACTTTATCATTCTTCGTCTTGGTTTCCCATGTTGCACATACTTTGTTGAGCATTGGAGGATGATCCATCTATGGTGAACATGGGATTCTACCTTATGTGGGTGATAAGTTGTCTCTTTATTATCATGAAATAAGACAGAAATACTTTTCATTGTCCCATTCACTCCTTTGTACTCACCTTGGCTATATGAGTAGGGGGTCTTCTATGAAATATTCAAATCAATGTATTGTATTGCATTCTTGGTGACAATATAGTTTAAAGTCTTATAATTTTATTTCTCTCTTATTATTGTTCTTTATAATGTCTCTAGATATTGGGTGGCTACCTTCATTTCTAAATCTCACATGGTATTAGAATATTTAGAATCCTATTAGTCTACCTTTAGAGAGATCTTGGTGTGATTTAGGGTTTTTTGGTGGCTTTTTTTTATAGCTTAAAATTGGAGCTTTCCAGTGCAAATCAGAGGGTGACATTAGATTGAGGAGGTCCAAAAACAACAAGATCATTTTTTGTTCAATCCAGAAGCTTTTTGTATTTTTCATTGAATGTATAAATGATATATATTATTTTTCTATATTTTCTCAAAGTAATGCATTAAACATATAATTTTCAACATTACTTGTCAAACAATGAATACAAAGAAACATTATGATAGAAAAATAATTTTCTATGCACATTCATTTTGTTGAGAGAAACTAAAATAAAATAAAATAAGGGTGGTCATTATATGAAAATATAATAGAATATCATTGCAAAATAGTTGATAAAGTGGACCAAATAAACAAAAGAACCTAACCATTTTGTTAGATTTTATTATTAAGAATGTAGTGAGATTGTAGAGACTTTTTCAGTTTCCAACCCTAGTGAAACTACTAATCATCTATGGAAAAATAGAAGAAAATTTGAATCCTTGTTTTGTTTCTTTTCCTTGGCTATATGTTGTATCATCTTAAAATGGAAGCACTTCCATGTTAAGAACATTTATCCCTCCTTAGGGGATTTTTTTGACCATTATAATATCATCCCCTCATTTCTGCATCATCGCCTACTTTTGTGCCTATTTAGGGCCCTGATTGGGCCTCTCCAAGCACCTTATATCCCACCTGGCACATTTTCCAAGGGTTTTGACCCCCTGGGTCAAGTTCAACCTCAACCTTGACCTAAATCAGGGTTGACCTTGACCTTGACCTTGACCTGGGTCGCCCTTCCAAATCTAGAAGCTTCTCAGCTTTCGAAGGTCATCAAAATTTCATTTTCCCACTTTCGGGTCGGCTGTTTTGGGTTCCGAAGCAAAAAAATCCTAAATTGTATTTAATATAGGTCCTCTTCTAGGGGCATGGGTGTAATTGGAGTTTAATTCTCCTATGTCAGCCTCCTTAGAATGTTGTGCCCTAATTTCATATAAAAGGAAGCCTTTCTCTCTCATTTTCTCTAAGGAAAAAAGTCTTCTAAGTGCAAAAAAAGCTCTAACAAAGATTTTGTCAAGAAGAAAAAGGTTCAAGCATCCATTTTTCTACATGTTCTCAAGATTTGAAGGTGTTAAAGTCTTCCTCTTGAGCATTCAAGCTCCACATTAAAGATCAAGGATTCAAGCTTTCAAGCCTTTGAAGGGATTTGGTTTAAGCATTCAAGATTTATCATTCAAGCCCTAGATCTAGCCATCATGATGGTGTGATCTTCCTTTAAGATCCTTTGTGCATCCTCAAGACTCTTTAATCATCTCTTCAAGGTGGATTTAAAGCATACAATCATGGAGGTTTATGGTTTCTAAAGTCCATACTTTCATATTTACATATTTGTCTACATTACAATTACAATTGCATGTCTATTCAATATCATAGCTTCATTCTTAGAATCAATTCTACTACTTGCTAGCATTCTATACTTTATTGATTTCAAGGTTAATTCCTAAATCGGGGTTTGACTAAGGCAAACCCCTCCCCCCAACAAAAAATCTTTTTTTTTCTTGCAGGTACATGTTCAGGATTGAAGATTTGAACTCAGATCTGGATACCCTTTTTAGTGAACTATCAGGATCCATGAACAGATTTTCTCTCGGACCTATGCAGGTCAGGGTTGAGATTATTGGGTCAGCGGTGAGATTAGTGGGTCAAGGTCGACCTTTTTTCATCAGATGGTGTTGGATCGAAAAAAAATTTATGGGTTTTGTTCGTCTCTATTTTTCCTTTCTGGATCGTACTTTAGATTTTCTAGAAACAGAGTACAGACCTTAGAAAACAACATTCTTTGATCTGCAACTCTTTAAGGTTAGTAATTCCTCTCATCCTTTTGAATTACCATCATATATCATATCTACTTAATAATAAAACATAATGTAAGATCTTCCTTTCTCTCATTTCCAAATGGTTGATTTATTTGTGCATTGATCCTTCTTTTGGGTTAATCAACTTGGAGCTTCCATTTGGGCATTTGGGGATAAAAGAGGAACATGTTATCTTCCTTCCCCCTATATTCTTAATCACATTACAATATCACATCTATACAAAACTAAATTAAATGTAAAGGTTAAGGAAATACACCCCTAATCAATCAAAAACATATATATTTATAATCAATTTTCTTCCTTTACATTTTGGTGAACACGCGATAGAAAACTCTTTCTTGTTGGTGTTAGATGATTTTCCTCTCACATTATCTCTTGCATACATATTAAATTAGTTCTTCTTTATGCTCTTTCATTCTAAAATACTTTAAAAAAAAAAATCATTAAATACAACAACACTTCTTGCATCTCATTCATTATGAAGATCTTTTGGTGTATGGCTATTTTTCTTATTATGCTTCTTTTAGAATCTCTTTATAACTTACTTATGATGTCTATGAGAGTATCATCTATTTCATCATGTTTTTTAATCTCCATGTTTCACTTTCTTATGCTATTTTGAGATTAACCAATACTAGTCTTCCTACTTTCAAAACTTTCATTAAGGATTTGTGTAGTGGACTTATTACTCTTCTAGATTATGTGAAGAATTGGGTTAATGATACCTCACCTCCTAATCTTCCTAATTCTCATCCTATCAATCCTAATGCAATTTAAAATATTCCTATCTCTATTTCTCCACCTTCAATCCCTAGTTCTTCCCACACTTATGATGGGGCTCAAGCTAGGATCCATGATAATGATGTTCGAGAATTCTTTCATTTACCTTCACCTCCCTATCCAATCCATGATGATGATGAATGGAAGAATAATGAAACCTCTTCTAATGCTATCATTCCACCATACACAACATTTTCTCATGAGCACCATAATAAATCTCCTCCTATTGAAGATTTGCAAGATAGGTACACTACCAGATATACTATGGTGGATAAACAAGGCTATAAATGTTTAGGACTTGGTATCAATGAATAAGGCATTAAAAACCCAATTCATTCATATCCTAAACAAGATATGCATGGTATAGGTTTCCCACCTCCTCCAATCAAGGTAGTGGATCTTAACCACCATCCTCCTCTTCATGTTCTTCTTCCAACACCTTCTCTAGATCACCCTGATACTCGTCAAGATGTGGCTAAGAAAGTGTATGTCCAATTAATGAATTCCAAGAAATAAATCTTCAAACCTATTCTAAAAAATTCTCTCTCTAAATATAAATTTCCTTTTCATTATAATAATAAACCTTTACTTGTTGATTGTGTGCATTTCAAGCTATATGTTAGAGAAAGGGTTTCCTTGGGAATTATATCCCATTCCCATGCAGTATTACATTTTCTTCATAATTTTGATATAGGGCATTCCCCTCGTTCTTCTACAAGTTAGATTGTATTTTTCCTCTTGTCTCTTCACTGGGGGGCAAGAGGTACTTTATTCCAGTCTTCTAGGTTCTAATTTTCTCTTAGCATGTATTTTTTTTTAGTTTAATTGGTTATTCTTTCTATATTATATCCCTATAAATCATTCATGATGTTTTTTCTAGGACATTTGTTTTGTAAATATCTCTTTGCTATAAAATCTATTGATATAATTTGATATATCCCTTGCCTTCACACCTGGGGGGAAAAGTATTTTCCTTCTTCCTCTATCTAAGGATTTACTTTCCTTAGCTTAGTGGCATTTGTTTATCATATAACATTATTTCCTTATGAAGATGTATGTTTTTTACTATGTATACCCTCTTATATAAGAGATGACTGTCCTAGGTTATCACCTCTTCTCTATTTTGCAAACTATGCTTTTGATAAACTCTTGTTGTTTCTTTAGGTTAGAGTTTGATTCCTTCATCCTAAGAATTTTCTTCCTCTTGATTACAAGGGGCTTGTTGATTGAATCTTTGGTCCCTCTTTTCTTTAAAAGATGACATTTTATCTTAAGCACTCCTCTACGGCGAGGGTCTTGTTGATGAGATCTCTTCCCTTTTTGAGGATCTATTTTCCATAAGTGACATATCCATTTCATGATTATCTATGCTCTTGGATGTAAGAGTCAAGGCTCTTCGCTAACAATATGGTATACATTGTTGTTAAGCTGGATATCTCCTTACTTTGTGAAGTAGGTATCCTCTTTTCTCTTCCTTATCTTGTGTAGTAGGTAGTCAGAATAAGGAGGGGGGAATATATAGGGTCTCCCTTGTACTATAGTTTACATTAGTTCACATTTTACAACATGCTAAATCATTGGAAGGTAACGCACATAAGTTGCTAAATCCTAAAGGGACACGCATTTTATTTTTATTTTTGCTAAATCCTCAGAAGGTAACGCACATAAGTTGCTAAATCCTGAAGAGAAAGGCACCCTTTTACAATTTTTCAATATGGTAAATCCTTGGAAGGTAACACACATAAGTTTCTAAATCCTTAAAAGACACATATTTTTATATTCCATAGTTATACATGAATGTGGATCTATGGATATTTTCAAAAGCCATCAGACGACGCATTACAATTACAAGCATAGTTTATGGGTGAAAATTTTGGGCTCTCCCTCCTTGGTGATTCATAGTAAGGTGGGCATCTTTCTAGGTGAGGTAATCACTTTCCCTTCTCTCTCTTTCGCTTTCATGCTAGTAGGACTAGATCATGAAGCTATGTTATCTATAGTGTTGTTCTTGTCTTGCCTATGTAGTCATGTATGTTTCTATGATTGATTGCTCTATATTTTTAATATCTTTTATGCATGTATGTTGAGTTAGAATCCTTGGTCTAAGGACTTATATCCTTGACTTAGTGATGTTCTACCTCATTGCGATCCACTAGAGTCTTTCTTCTAACTTTACCGAAAGCATGTTCGATTTCCATACCTCTCTAAAGTGGGGGCTTAATGTATCATCTTAAAATGTAAGAACTTCCTTGTTAAGAACATTTATCCATCCTTCGGGTATTTTTTCCCATCATCATATCATCCCCTCATTTCTGCATCATCCCCTACTCCTGTGCCTGTTTAGGACCCTGATTGGGCCTCTCCAGGCACCTTCTATCCCACCTAGCACATTTTCCAGGGGTTTTGACCCCCTAGGTCAAGGTTGACCTTGACCTTGACCTAGGTCAGTGTCAACCTTGACCTTGACTTGGGTCCCCCTTCCAAATCTGGAAGCTTGTCAGCTTCCGGAGGTCATCAAAATTTCATTTTCCCGCTTCTGGGTCGGCTGTTTTGGGTTCCGAAGCGGAAAAATCCTAAATTGTATTTAATATAGGTCCTCTACTAGGGACATGGGTCTAATTGGAATTAAATTCTCCTAGGTCAGCCTCCTTAGAAGATTGTTCCCTAATTTCATATAAAAGGAAGCCTTTCTCTCTCATTTTCTCTAAGGAAAAAAGTCTTCTAAGTGCAAAAAATGCTCTAACCAAGATTTTGTCAAGAAGCAAAAGGTTCAAGCATCCATTGTTCTACATGTTCTCAAGCTTTAAAGGTGTTCAATTATTCCTCCTAAGCATTCAAGCTCCCCATTGAATATCAAGGATTCAAGCTTTCAAGCCTTTGAAAGGATTTGGTTCAAGCATTTAAGATTTATCATTCAAGCCCTAGATCTAGCCATCATGATGGTGTCATCTTCCTTCAAGATCCTTTGTGCATCCTCAAGACTCTTTCATCATCTCTTCAAGGTGGATTTCAAGCATAAAATCATGGAGCTTTATGGTTTCTAAAGTCCATGCTTTCATATTTACATATTTGTCTACATTAGAATTACAATTGCATGTCTATTCAATATCATAGCTTCAATCTTAGATTCAATTCTACTACTTTCTAGCATTCTATACTTTATTGATTTCAAGGTTAATTCCTAAATCAGGGTTTGACTAAGGCAAACCCCTCCCCCCAACAAACAAATCTCTTTTTCTTGCTGGTACAGGTTCAAGATTGAAGATTTGAACTCAAATCTGGATACCCTTTTCAGCGAACTATGGGGATCCGTGAAAAGATTTTATGTCAGACCTGTGCAAGTCAGGGTCAATATTATTGGGTTAGCGGTAAAATTAGTGGGTCAAGGTCAAATGTTTTCATAAGACGGTGTCACATCAGAAAAATATTTCTAGGTTTTGTTCGTCTCTGCATTTCCTTTCTGAAACATACTTCAGATTTTGTAGAGACAGAGTATAAACCTCAGAAAATAGCATCCTTTGATATGTAATTCTTTAAGGTTAGTACGTCCTCTCATCCTTTTCAATTACTATCATATATCATATCTACTTAATAATAAAATAGAATTTAATATCTTCTTCCTTTCTCTCATTTCCAAATGGTTGATTCATTTGTGCATTGATCCTTCTTTTGGGTTAATCAACTTGGATCTTCAATTTGTGCATTTGGGGATAAAAAGGGAACATATTATCTTCCTTCCCCATATATGCTTAATCACATTACAATATCACATCCATACAAAACTAAATTAGATGTATAGGTTAAGGAAATACACCCCTAATCAATCAAACACACACACACACACACATATAACAATCAATTTTCTTCCTTTACAAATGCATGACAAACATATCTCGCCAAATAGTCAAGGGACATTTCTATAACTTTTGGTTGTTTATTATGCAGTAGAGATAGTAGGGGGTGTTGGAATAAGAGCTACTGATAGGGGGGTGAATCAATACTAATAAAGATTTCAAACTTTTGCTAATACCCTTAAATAGAAACAAAATAAACTTCCAAACTATGAAGCATATAACTGAAACTATAATTTAAAGAGTGCAATGAAAAAAATGAAAATACATGCACACACATAACACTCAGATTTTTATCATGGAAACCCTTGGTCAAAGAGAAATGTTAGTAATAACTTAGAGGGGGGTGCATCAGTGGCCTCAAAAATTAATCCTTAAATAAACCCTTCAAACTTAGTACCACAAATTATACCTCTAGTTATCTTCAGTCCTATAAGATGAATGCCTTAAAATACTTATATCAAATTTATACTTATCAGAATTATTTGTAAAACCTTCTTCTATATGTTTACCGATAAGCAGTCTTTCTATTTACCAAAACATAGTAAATAACTAGTGTATACCGATCAATCCAGAATAACTTATGTGAAATACAAATTAGTAAAGTAATGAAACATAAACACATAACACATGGATTTTTAATGTGGAAACCTTGTTAAGGGAAAAACCACTAGGACTAGTTTACCAAATTTTCACTCTTCTGAAGTGAGCTCAGTTAAGAACCAACCTTGTTAAAGGTTACAAAGACACTGTTAGGTGTGACCTTGTTAGAGGATTTAGAAGATAGCTTGTCACTTAGTATCTTGTATCTAATGCTACCATCCTTGATCAAACACTCACTTGGCCTGTCAATAGGTATCGGGCATATCCAATGCTACTTTCTATGATAAAATTTTTTGATACTCCTTGGTATGTATCTCAATTACAAAAGACTTTTAAGTCCTGCTCGGTTAATATACTTGATGCTTCAATGGTTAAACTGAAACAGTAAAGTGATCTATTCACACATACAACTTGAATTGCAGATTTTTAGATCTATTGTAAGTACATTACCTCTCTGATCAATATAATCAATTTAATACCTTTGCTCCACATTGTTCATCTCTATGATGTTGTTTCACTATTTTTCGGTGTCTACAGAATCTAGCTCTTTCCTCAGCTTGTTGAACAGGTCTAAATGAAGACATTATTCTCCTTCAGGATCTCTTTAGCATCTATTCTTTTTTTCACTTCTCTTCACCCCTCTATTCGTAATGAATTAGGTTGTCTCTTTATTGACATGATTCACTATTTCTTGGCTTTATTGATCTTGGTGTGATCCATAATTCTCGCAAATTAGATTTAAAGAAAAACTCCAATTTTATCTCGTAGAGATCTTCTTGCCAACTGGACAAAGAAGATTTAAATCCTTTACTTATCCTCAGCTTTATCTTGTTGATTAAAATAATGATAAGTATAAGTTAAGTCTATTTTTAGCTCTTGATAGCTAAGTATTTTTTGATTTTTGAATTTTCTATTCTATCAGCTAATACTTCAATTAGTTATCGGTGATAGTTGACTGTTCCATTGGTGTGACTTCATTTGTCTTTGGGATCTCTGCTTGTCGGGAAACTCTCTAATTCTATCCATCAAGTTACTTTTTTCTTTGCTCATCGAGAAACACTATGACTTTTCTCATCGATAATGTTGTGCATTTGCTTGTCGGGTAACACTGTGACTTTACTCTTTTACTTTGTTTTTCAGTGTGCACTCCGTCGGTGTATATAGTCACTTTGTGAATACTTGACTTGTATGCATTACTGATAACATAGCCTTTGATTCATTGATTCTTTGAATTGTTTGGAAGTATGTCCATGACCATACAGATTATATCAAGTTGACATCAATGACAATAAAGTACATTAACTAATTTAATGCCTTGCATGATCATCAACTTAACATCTTCAAATATTCAATCAATTATAGTTCATCAACCTCTCCCTTTGGAATTGATGGCAACACACTACATTATCACACTATATTACTTCTAATACAATATGAAATATAACAGTTGAATTTCATCAAACTACCAATCTTATGTACTATAGGTGATATAAATATCTGGTCCCCGGTAAGTTCATATAACTTAGATTTGATTCTTGCATCTTTCTTTATATCTTCAATCCCTTCACTAGATAGATGTAGAATCTTTCTTTCACTGATGTGATGTGTTCTCTTCCTATGTGAAACTCTCTCCCTTTCATTGTTCTCTTTTCTTTGATGTCTCTTGTCAACAATTCTTTCCCTTTGTATGTACTCTCCCTTTCTGGTTACATCTCTCTCTTTGGATAATTTGACTCTCCCTGATGTATAATCTCTCCCATGGATGATGTGATAATGGATATATAATATCTCCCTTTTACAACAATGCTAAACAAATATTTTTGGCAGTAATGCCAAACAAATCCTTTCTATCTATAATATACTACTTGAATTTCCCAATCCATCAGTAATACAACAACCCTGGTGCTCAGAGTAGATAAATACCTTGTTGTGTATAGATTTATCTTTGAAGTCCATCTATTTTCTTGCATCAAAAAGAATGATATTCTGATAGTATGTAGGCTGATGTAGCCTTCTAGTCATTTTACTAACCAGTAGACAAGGGTCTGACCCCTAGTCTCTTTCTCAAGTATTCAAATGCATCCTTGTGCAGTGTTTTCATGAAGATATCAGCCAATTGTTCCTTGGATTGCACATACTCAAGTATCACCTCCATTTCTTGCACTTGTTCTCTCAAATAATGATACCTGATGGCAATATGCTTTGTCTTAGCATGCATGACTGGATTCTGGGAAATGTTTATTACACTAGTATTATCATAATAGATAATTACTGGTTCAATAATTTTCATATGGATACCTTCCAGTAACTGTTTGATCCATGCAATATTTGAGTAGTTTGCAGCAGCAACAACATACTTTGCTTCTGTAGTAGACTAGGAGATGCATCCTTGCTTCTTGATGATTCATGTGACAATTTTGTCACCCATAAAGAATGCTCCTCCAGTTGTGTTCTTTCGGTTATCAATATTTCCAGCCCAATCAGTGTCGGTAAAGACTTTAAGTTCAAATTTTCCTTCTCTTCTATACCATAAGCCATATTCCTTGGTATTATTCAGATATCTTAGGATTCTTTTCATAGCAGTCATATGTGATTCCCTGGGATTAGCAGAAAATCTTGCAACTATTCCTACTGCATATGCAATATCTGGTCTAGTATGTACAACATACATGAGGTTTCTAATCATTGATCTGTACAAAGTCTGATTTACCTCTAATGACTTGTCCTCCTTTGTCAGCTTGCATCCAATTGCCATCGGTGTTCCAACTGGCTTGGAATCTTCCATCTTGAATATTTTTAGCACTTCCTTGATGTACTTGGATTGTGTGATGAAAATACCTCCATCTTGTTGTATGATTTGTAGACCAAGAAAGAATCTGATCTCTCCAAACATAGATATCTTGAATTCTTTTCTCATTTCATTTGCAAATGATTTGTATGGCATATCATTGCCTTCAAATATTATGTCATCAACAAATATCTCAGAAATCAAAATGTTAGCATCAACATCTTCCTTCAAATAAAGATTATTGTTTTCACTAGTCCTTACTAATCCAATACTAATAAGATAGGAATGAAGTCTTTCATACTAGGCATGGGGTGCTTGTTTCAATCCATACAAGGCTTTATGTATTCTACATATCATTTCCCTCTTGTATAGATCAACAAACCCTTCTGGTTGCTTAATGTATACCTCTTCTTAAAGTATTCCATTTAGGAATGCAGACTTGACAACCATTTGATATACCTTGAATCCTTTACACACAGCATAAGCAAGTAATATTCTGATTGCTTCTTGCCTAGCAACAGGTGCAAAGGTTTCTACATAGTCAATCCCTTCTTCTTGTGCATACCCCTTGCATACTAGTCTTGCTTTGTTTCTGGTGACTTCTCCATTGTCATTGAGTTTATTCCAGAATATCCATTTTGTACCGATGACATTCTTGTCATATAGTCTTGGTACAAGTTTCCATGTCTTATTTTTCTCAATCTGCTCAATCTCCTCATTCATAGCACTAATCCATTCATCATTTTCTAGTGCAGCATTGACAGATTTTGGTTCAAAATCACAAATAAGACATCTTGTGTTTAGAGACTTACTTCTCGTTCCCATACCAGCCTTCTTATCTCCAATGATCTAGTTCTGTAGATGGTTCCTTCTAACATATCTGGCAAGTACAGGTTCAGGTCTTTGTATATCATCTTGATCATCATTGTGTCCTTCATTTTGATCTCCATCACTTGGTACATCATCTTGAGAAATATCCTGATTGACAGTATTCGTAGCATGATGCTCGAGTGTAATGATCTATTGCTCAGGATCTATAAATTGTTGCTCAGATAGAGTGTCAGGTTCTTCATTGTAAATAAACATGTTGTAGTCCTCTAGTTCATTTATGCTTTCCTTTTTATTCTTCTTTGCAAATTCATCTATTTTTACATTTGCACTTTCAACAATTTTGTTAGAGGCTTTATTTAGACACTTATAAGCCTTGCTCTTGGTGGAGTACCCTAGGAAGATACCTTCATCACTTTTGGATTCAAGCTTTCCATTTCTATCATCCTTTAAGATATAACATTGACTACCAAAAATTTTGAAGTAACTTACATTGGGTGTGTAAGGATACCATAGCTCCTAAGGTGTCTTCTTGGTGTCTTTCTTCAATTGTACTATGTTCAATGTATAAATAACAGTACTAATAGTGTCCCTCTAGAAGATTTGGGTGATGCCTTTTTCTATCATCAGTTTCCTTGCACAATCCACAATGGATCTGTTCCTTCTTTCAACAATTCCATTTTGTTGTGGTGTTCTCAGTGCATACACTTGTCTTTTGATTCCATGCACATTGCAAAATTTAGTGAATTCATCCAAAATGAATTCCCCTCCTCTATCTGATCTTAAGCATTTCAATTGTTTACCACTTTTTTTCTACCATTGCTTTGTACCATTTAAACATCTTGAATGCTTCAGATTTATCTTTTAGAAACATTACTGTCATCATTCTAGAGCAATCATCAACAAAGAGAATAAAATATCTATAACCATAATAACTCTTTATCCTCATGGGTCCACATAGGTAAGTATGGACTAATTCTAGAATGGCATGAAATGTATGGGTTTTTCTTTTGAAACTAGACTTTGTCATCTTACCTTTTTGACAATTTTTGCACATGATATTGTCAGGCTTAATCATCGTCGGTAAGCCTCTTACTTTTCTCTTTCTTCTTATCTTTATCATGTTGTCAAAGTTTACATGACACAATCTTTTGTGCCACAGCCATATATCCTCGTTGCTAGTCAGTAAGCAAGTGGTGTCAATATCATTAAGATAGAAGAAGTTACCTTTTGTCTGCTCATCGGTACCAATTAGACTTCCTGATTTGTTGAAGATCTTTGCCTTCTTATTTTCAAATGCTACTCTGTGACCTAAATTATTCAACTAAGAAAAACTCAATATATTATAATTCAATCCTTTCTCCCAATAAGAATTTTCACATTTTATTGGGTTATTCCACATTATAGTTCCTTTACCTTCAACTGGACAAGGTGTGTCATTACCCATTCTTACTGAACCACCATTATAGTACTCAAAAGTCTCAAAATTTTGTTTTTAACTAGTCATAGGGTGAGTGTAGCCACTATCTATGATCTAGACATCATTTTTACTAATTTTATATATGAATGCAGTTTCTACATACCTTTCTTCATCATCATCTAAATCATCTTTTACTACCACAAACACCATCTTGATGTCTTCATTAGATTCAATGTCAGTATCTTTATCTTTACAGTTTTCTAGGTAACTGGCCTTATTTCCTTTGTCTTTGTAGTCTCGGGTATCTCTTCTTTCTAATTGTCAGTTGCTTCTATAATCACCTCTATCATACTTCTTTTTGAATGACCTATCATTACTTCTATGATCTTTTCTTCTGGTAGGATATCTTGCAGCAAAGTTTCCAATCTCTTTACAATTAAAAAAAACAAGTAGTAATTTACCTTTGTATTTACCTTTGCCTCTCTGCATTCTTCTATCCATAAGTGCTTCAATTTCATCAAGATCTTCTTCTTCACTTTCAATATCACTATCTTTTCTCATAGTGTGTTTATGACTTGATTTACTTATTCTTAATGAAGATTTGAATGCAGAATCTATCTTTACTAAGACACTATTATCAAAGTTATTCATCTCAAATAAAATTAGTCTTCCAATCAAACTGTCTAGAGTAACATTGCTATTTGCTACTGCTCTCATTTCTTATATGTCAGATACTCTAATAGCATAAGTAGGCAGCAAGCTTCTTAGAATTTTACTTGCCAATGTATCCTCATCTAGTACACCTCAAACTCCTCGGATAACATTGACTACCTCTTTGATTCTTGTGTTTTACTGTGTGATGCTTTCATCTTCTTTCAGTCTTATATCATCAAACTTTGCTCTAAGGCTTTCTTCCTTGGCTCTTAAAATATTTATATCACCACCATGTACAAGATTCAATTTGTCCCACATCTGCTTTGTAGTTTTGCATACTTTGACATCTTCAATTTCAACATCGGAGAGTGAGGAAGCAAGCTCTATAATCATGCAGTTGTGATTATGCTTCTCTCTTATTTTCTTCAACTGTGGGTGCTCCTGTATATTCAGTATGTAAGTATTGAGTAACATCATTTCCAATACCTGATAAGTGGAGTCTTATTCTTCTTTTCCATGAAGCAAAGTTGTCTTTGTTCAACTTGGGCACATCTCATCTATTCATCTTGTGATCGTTTGCTTAGGTCTTGAAACCCTCCTTCTAAGCACACAAGCTATGATACCAATTGTTATTAATAACTGAGCGGGGGGGCATGAATCAGTGGCCTAAACAATTAATCCTTAAATTAACCATTCAGATTTAGTACCAATAACTATACCTCTATTTATCTTTAGTCCTATAAGATGAATGCCTTGAAATACTTATATCAAATTTCTACTTGTCAAAATTATTTGTAAAACCTTTTTCTATATGTTTATCGATAAGCAATCTTTCTATTTACCGAAACACAGTAAATAACTAGTGTATATCAATCAATCCAAAATAACTTATGTGAAATACAAAATAGTAAAGTAATGAAAAATAAACACAAAACACATGGATTTTTAACATGGAAACCCTGTTAAGGCAAAAACCACTAGGAACGGTACCCCAAATTTTCACTCTTCTAAAGTGAGCTCAATTAAGAGCCAACCTTATTAAAGGTTACAAATATACTATTAGGTGTGACCTTGTTAGAGGATTTCGAAGATAGTTTTTCACTTAGTATTTAGCATCTAATGCTACCATCCTTGATCAAACACTCACTTGGCCTGTTAATAGATATCAGGCATAGCCAATGCTACTTTCTATGATCAATATTTTTGATACTCCCATGGATGTATCTCAATTAAAAAAGACTTTTAAGTCCTACTCAATTAAGAGACTTGATGCTTCAATGGTTAAACTGAAATAGTAAAGTAATTTGTTCATACATACAACTTGAATTGCAAATTTTCAGATCTATTGTAAGTACATTACCTCTCTAATCAATATAATCAATTCAATACCTTTTCTCCACATTGTTCTGCTCTGTGATATTGTTTCACTATTCGTTGGTGTTTGTAGAATCTAGCTCTTTCCTCAGCTTATTGATCAGGTCTGAATGAAGAATTTCTTCTCATTCAAAATCTCTTCAGCATCTATTATCTCTTTCACTTCTCTTCACCCCTCTATTTGTAATTAATTAGGTTGTCTCTTTATAGACATGATTCTTGGCTTTCTTAATCTTTATGTGATCCATAATTCTTGCCAATTAGATTTAAAGAAAAGCTCTAGTTTTATCTCGTAGAGATCTTCTTTTTAACTAGGCAAAGAAGATTTAAATCCTTTACTTATCCTCGGATTTATCTTGTTGATTAAAAAAATGATAAGTATCAGTTAAGTCTATTTTTAGCTCTTCACAACTAAGTATTTTTTCATTTCTGAACTCTCTATTCTATCAGTCAATACTTTAGTTAGTCATCATTGATAACTGATTGTTCCATTGGTGTGACTTCAATTGTCTTTGGGATCTCCGTCTGTCGAGCAACATAGTAATTGTGCCCATCAGGTTACTCTATGCTTTTCTCATCAGGCAACACTGTGACTTTTCTCGTCGGTAATGTTGTGCATTTGCTTGTCGGGTAACATTGTGACTTTGATCTTTTACTATGTTCTTCGGTGTGCACTCCATCGGTGTATAATTCACTTTGTGAATACTAGACTTATATCCATTACTGATATCATAGCCTATGATATATTGGTTCTTTGAAGTCTTTGGCAGTATGTCCATGACCATATAGATTATATCAAGTTGATATCAATGAAAAGATAATACATTAACTATTTTAATACCTTGCATGATCATCAACTTAACATCTTCAAACATTCAATCAGTTATAGTTCATCAAGAAAAACCATGGTGGGGATGAAACCCACAATATTCTCACTACAGTAGAAAAGATTTCTCTATTAGGAGCTTACAACTTGTTACTTTCTAGGTGACTTACCGTGTTAGGAGTGACTTATCAAAATTCCTATTATAGACTACCTTGTTGAAGGATTTTAATCCCACTTATGTAGTGTTCACCCTGTTAAGTAATTTTATATAAAGTCCTGCTAGAGACTACCCTGTTAGGAGATTAAGACTTGTTGAAAGTATTAGGAAAATAAAAAGAAAAATTAACCTGTATTATGCACTACTCAATGCTAATAAGCTCCTTGATGCTTTGTACTTGTTTTTAATCCAATCTTGTAACTTCTCTCAAAATAGATCTGTAATCGTAGCTCAAGATTTCAAATTTTTCAACATCATCAACAACTAACATCATCTTCTCAAAAAATAAACTATAACCATATATATTGTCTTTACCTTCGAGTGTAAACCTAATTCAGGTTTCCATTTCTCTCCAAAATTGTTTTTCCAATCTTAACTAACTCACAAAGACTTAAAATCCTTACCACGTCAGCCAAAAAAAAATTTAAGTTGTCATTCCAGATGTAAAATATTCCTTCATTTTTACTCACCAAAACATACCTTAGATTCATACACAATTCCCTAAGAATTGACTCATTCAATTCCTCGAACAATGTACTATGTTTTTCATGTTTTCCAAATTCACTGAATCATCCACCAAGATAACCGATTTATCCATTTAATCAAAACTGATTAATAACCTTTAGCTTTTACCTGTTCACTGCATTGATCAGTTAATAAATCTTCACTTTTTCCTATACTTGTGTGACCTAAGAGTTGCTGTCATAAATCATGTTTACATGTTGTCTTTACACCTTCCAATGTATTGATGCCAAAACATGTCTCCCTTTACTGATTTGACCTTCACCTATTATTATGTTCACTAATTACCTTACTACTTAACTTCTCAAGTTACCGATTGGGAATAACTATGTACTGATTGCTATAACCTCATAGACTTACTCAAAACACTCTCACCTATGTAATGATTTTCTAGAAATTAAAACCATACTCCATAAAATCATCATCAATGTTAGCCAATGTATTATTCTACCAATATTATCCCCGTTTGGAATTTATGGAAAAAAATTGTGAATATTTTGAAGCTTCAAGACCTATACTCCATGTCTAATTAAATAGTCCCCCTGAATCTGTAACTCCCTCTTTGTACTATAGACTATATTCTCTATATACTTTGCCTTTTCAATCATCTATATACCTCCCCTTTTTCAGAAACAATGCAAAAGACTATAATCAAAATTTTATGTGCAAGGGTGTTCATAACTTACACTTTATCAAACACATACTTGAAATGTACCATAGAACTGGAAAGTGAATGCTCCCATGAATCCTTTAATGATTTTAAGGCAATGTGATGACCATTTAAATATGAAGTTAGCTCCGCTATATTGTTAATTGTGCTCATGTCTTGGGTACCTATCAATACTTTGGCTTTATTAAGATAGGATTGTATGATGTACATGTGTGGAGTTAGGAATCCTTGCAATTCCAACAATGTCATCCTTATCATGTCCTGTTGTTCCTTGAGTTCCCTTTCCTTGTATATAAATTCTTTCATTTTTGTAGTATGATTTATCATAGAACTATTCAGTGGTTCCAATTGGTTGACAAGTGTATCAACCTTTGTCTCCAACTTTTCCTTATTTATCTTGATCTCAAAATTGAAGTTGGTAAAAATAGATATTTTGTTGATGATTTTTTAAACCTCTAGTAATAAATCCTTGAGTTCCTGGACTAGTCAAAATAGTGAAACCTTCTCAAGAGAAATATTTTGTAATAACTTCTCCATCATCACCTTCTCTAATCTCTTCTATGATTGTTTTATCATCTCCTCTTCCATGTCACGATCTATACTAGTGATTGTATCAACCAAAGTTTTGATATGATCAATCAAAGATCCTTCTTCGTCAAGTTAAACATTAGGAACAAAGTCAATAAGTATAGAAATGGATTTACTCTGAAGTTTATTTTTGTACTTCTTCTTTTTCATGTTCTTCTTAGCCTTTTCAGCCAGCTTTTCTGAAAATAGTATATGTTCCTTTGTCTTTAACTTGTCAAAATATTTCTTTAGAATTGCAAATTATCGATCATCTTCTTCCTCTTCATATTCATTATCTTCTTATTCATCTTCTTCCAATCTCTTCATTTAATTTTTATCACCAGTACCCTTTGTTTTAGTGTTTGAAGCAATAGGGGTGTTATCCTTTGGTGTCTCAGCTCTATCTTTAGCACTTTTCTCCCCTTTTCTAGTGTTACTTGTTTGAGTTTCCTTATTTGTCTCTTTGTCCTGTTCTTTTTCTTGTTGTTGCTTATCTTGTTTTTCATCATTTACCTCACCTTAGTAAGGATCCTTGACCTATTCTGTTGTGCCCTTTGATTTTTCAATGGTCTCTGTCACCTGTTATATTTCCTCACCCTTCTCTATTTCATCAATCTTGTTTATTTTAGTATTAACTACATCATCATTGATCTCAAGAGGGTTTAGATCAAGTGGGAGCTGAAGTGGTATATCTTCAACTTCATCTTCAACCATTGAAGAATCAGGATTATTGGTAATATTTTCAACTTCCATTGAGTCCTTTGTTAGGTCAATATGAGTAGCAAATACTATTGGAGTTGATGAAAAACTATCAACCCTACAGCTCCCAAGAATCACCTACATGCAAACACTTATCACAGAAAGAGAGAAGAAAAAGATATGGAGGCCAAAAACAACAGATCTGTGAAAGAGGAAACATCCTCAATTGATTCAATAAAAATAGAATGGAATTACAAAAAAGGATTCAATAATTACAAAGTGATCAATCCTTATAAAGGAGATCAAAATCCTGAGATGGGTGAAGAAACCAAGGTTGGGTGAATAAACCAAGGTTGGGTGAAGAAACCAAGGTTGCATGGATAATTAATAAAAGAATCAATTATTGCTTGCCTAAAGTTTAGCTTAAGTGAAATAGAGATAAAATGGACTTAATAATTAAATAAAATTATGATTTAATTATTAAGTGAAAGGTGACTTAATAATTAAATCAATAATGATTTAATTAATTAGTGAAAATACCCTTTTAACTCTAACACCCCCCTTAAGATAAACTTAGGGAGAAGCTAAAAAACCTAGAAACAACTACAGAAAGTAGGAAAGATGGGTCTCGGCAACATGGCCTAATGAGGTACCCAAGTACAAAAAACTTTATAAAGAGGAGAAAAGGAGAAAAACCAATGGGAAAAACCCCTCTCCGAAAAGAGATGAAGCCTAGTGAAGGACTGAAGAAGCCTCCAAACTAGAGAATGTCCCAGAAACTAGGAATAAAGAAAGAATATGTAGAACAACTCTGAAGCATGAAGCTGCAAAACACTGTCAAATAACTGCTCTGTATGAGTGCCCTCAAATGACACTACTCGAATATGGATGGAAAACAAGGAAAAAATCAAAACTCAAAGATATAGATGGTGAAAATGTCAAGTTTGAAGCTTCCAAAATAGGAACGAAACATGAGTGTCTATATGGTTAATGATCCGTCTCACCAAAATGCATAGGTACCATCCATTGCATCCTCCTAGTACATAGGAACAAATACTGAATACATAGCTCACTCCATCAAACCAAGGAAACATAAGAACCAACAGTAATACCCCCCATAATGTAGATAGGGAGAGGTATAACAGATACACTGAGAGACTGCCAAGAAAAATTGCATGATGAAGAATGTAAAAGCATAAATAAAGTATGTGTTGAGGATGATCAGTCGCTGACACACATGAGGCTAATTTCATGGAAGGAACACTCTCTTGACAAAGGTTCAACAACTCCCCATGGACCTTTATAAATAATGTGAGTACAATCCAGCACAAAATGTGTAGAATCCCAAGCATACAAGATGACACATTATCTCAGTGCATTTGCAAAAATGCTGGATGTACACAATATCCAGGAATGACTGAAAGAAAAAGAGACATATGTAACTGCTCTTAAGGAGTCATCCCAAGTAGAGAAAATGATCCCGGGACTTGAAACATCCAAGATATCCACCAGATTGCAAAAATGCAAAAAATTGAATAAAAAATACCTGGAGCAAATTCTGGGTATGAGACCCATACAATAAGAAGGATAATAGAACCAACTTTCCAACACCATGTGAAGTCAAAAAATAGAGTCTGGAGGATCAAGATATAGCTCTCAGAGTGTAAAACAGATCGCTGACTTTGGCTGCCAAAATGACTGCAAGATGGAAAAATAAAAAAATCTAACCTCCAGAAAATCGTCTAGCTTGGAAAGAGCTTTCTGACAATATAAAGAAGTCAATAATTGGCCTCCATTTTCTCTAGATAGAGAGGAAAAACCGCAGGCTGCTCATTATGAAAAAAAGCAAGTTGTATGATGGTTTCATGGCCATCAAATTTAATCTCATTGTCAAACCTACAACTACTAACATCAATGACACGTAAATCAAGGTGAAACACAAATCAAGGCAACACACAAATTAAGGTGACACACAAATCAAGGTGGCCCACAAATTAAAGTGGTGTGCAAGTCAAGGTGGCACACAAATCGAGGTGGCATGTAAACTGAGGTGGCATGGAAATTGAGGTAGTCTTTTGCCTCGTAAAGTGTGCCAAGGGTGCACACAAAAATAGTGCCCAAATTTTAACTGTGTCCAAATTGGACATGCCTTATATTAAAATTGGGTTTCTTGGGCCTTCTTGACACAACCTAGATGTAGGTTTTTTCCCAAAGTGCTCCAAAAAATAAGTCCTCTCCATATCCAACAAAAACCTCTTGAAAACACAAATTTAAAGAACAAGGCCAAATCTCTCAAGAAGAGAATTGGGGCATGAAAGAGTAGAGCTCTGATACCATATTGAAGTTGATGAAAAACTATCAACCCTATAGCTCCCAAGAATCACCTGTATGCAAACACCTATCACAGAAAGAGAGAAGCAAAAGATATGGAGGCCAAAAATAACAGATCTGTGAAGAGGAAACATACTCAATTGGTTCAATAAAAATGGAATTGAATTACAAAAAGGATTCAATAATTAAAAAGTGATCAATCCTTATAAAGGAGATCAAGATCCTGAGATGGGTGAAGAAACCAAGGCTGGGTGAAGAAACCAAGGTTGCGTGAATAATCAATAAAAGAATCAATTATTGCATGCCTAAAGTTTAGCTTAAGTGAAATAGAGATAAAAGGGACTTAATAATTAAATCAAATGATGATTTAATTAATAAGTGAAAGGTTAATTAATAATTAAATCAATAATGATTTAATTAATAAGTGAAAATACCCTTTTAACTCAAACAAATACTACCTAACATATCTCCCATTAACTCTTCCAAAGTAAAAGTATCATCTAATTGAGATGTACCTATTTTATCCTTTACCTATGGTTGATCTATGTTGTATATCCTTTTCCATATCACCACCTTTTCTTCTCCAACTTCCTTTTCCTTTCCAGCTAATAGTCTTGCAGTCCTATAGCCAACACTTAATACGTCTTTATACTTTTCAAGTGCTTCATCCACTTCCTTTATTTTTGAATGTGTCATAGTATAAATAAGCATCCTTTCCCTTATTTCCTTTTCAGTTCCAGCTGTAGAGTCCCATCTAACATTAATTTCTTTATTTAATTCATCAACAATATGATATTTAAGTTGACTGGGGACTCTAATGAATTTGTGAAAGTGAAATATAATAGAATCCTCAATTATTTTCTTTTCTTCATCAAATAATTTAGAGAACTTAAATTTACTAATGTTTCCTATCATTCCATGTTCTCTTATTACATTGGAAACTTCAGTATCACTCTTATGGATATTGAATTTCATTTACCATACTTCCCTATGTATGTTACTTTTTCTACATCTATTATCTCACTATTGACCTATGTCTTCTTCTTTCTACGAGAGGTATTATTCTGTTCTCGAGTTTTCCTCTTTTCATATTATTTTTTAGAGGTTGTGATACCTCATGTAGCTTAGGGTCAGAGGATTTACCTTCATTAATCTTTTCCATTTCAGTTTCTTCCACCCATGGTAATTCTAGAGTTTTAGTTTGTGTTTTTTCATGCTTTTCTTTTCTCTTTGTATATGCACCTAAAATGTTCTTTTTCTCACTAGTGGAACTACTACCTTCACTAGTTCAAAACATCTCTTCTATTTTACTTATAATTATCTTTCTCTCCTTTCATTTCTAGGTTTTTTGAGTTCTAAGGTGATTCTCTCATAAACTTCCTCAAATGTGTCATACTTTCTTTTTCTTGTTAACCAGTGTTTCAATAAAGCATCTATGTGCAAGGTTAACAAATGTTCATCAGTTTCATACCCCATTGTAGGTATCCCATGAAATCATGGGTTCTATCTCTTGAATTTTATAGGTGTTAGTGTCCACTAAGAAACAAATGGTATATTTGCATTTCTTTACAATGTGTGGGGGAATTCTATACCGGTTGTGCATTCTATCCTGAAAAACCTTAAAGTATCACCACATGAAATTATTTATGTTTTCACATAATTCACCTAAATATTCATTGATTTGATATAATACACATCTATCTATTTTCCATGTTATTGTTCATTTACCAGGGAAGAAATTCTAAACCTAAAAGACCATACATATACCAAAAGAGATTCATACTTTAGTGCTTTCTTGTTATCAGTTTGTATTCTCTTTAGGTTATCCAAAAACTTGGTTCTCACCATCTTCTCTAGGCCATATATAATACCTTCCTTCACAATTTGGTATGTGAAATGAATACCTCCACATGGTACATTGTTTAACCAACTCAATTGGTAGACATCATAGCCAAAAATCATTGTTGCAAGAGAACCTCTTAATCTTCTATATCATCTATCGTCATGGATTTGTGATCTTGTCTCAACTTGGTAAGTTTCACAATTTCCTACATGGATATCTATCTTAGGGTACATGGTTCCCTATCCATTGAGAATCCTATGATTAGATGAATTAATTCATTAGTGACCTTGATCGGTTGGTCCAACCATATGAATTGATCGTGAAAATGGATCAGAACATTTCAAATCCACTCCTCAAACTTTTTTGGCAAGTCCAAAATATGTGACATACCCTTTGTATAAAGATGTTTGAATTCTTCTTTTAGGTCTCCATTTTTCCACATTGCGAGATATTCCTCATGTATTTGTTCATCTCCCAACTCAAAAATGTTGCAATGGATAAATTTTCTATCATCCTTAATCAGCAAAACATGAGGTGGAATTAGGAATAGGGCTTCAGTTTTGTCTACTTTTGCAGTCTTCAATGGACATAACTTGTGTTTTGGTTTTGCTTCCTCAATCATCTTAATCAAGTTCTGTGTTGCAATCCTTGATGCCATGATGATTCAGTAAATTTATTTCCCTCAAAATCAAACACACCAAATACCTTCAAAATTGGTGATTGCTATGTTTAATAACTCAATTAGGGTATTCAAATTTCTAGTTCGATCCTTGGTAAGTATTAAACATAGATAATTTGCACAATCAATCATAATAGGTAATCACATTCTTCTCCTGTAAATGTTGTTTGAAATGCAAATTGAATAATGAATAGATTAACCTATAATTTATTTTCCCAAAAGGTTTTCCAATGACTTGTTTGGTACAAAATATTTAATGCAGTTCACTCATGTCACACTTTACCAATTACAACCTCCACTAGTTAATGCTAAAAGTAGCATTTGTACATAACTTTTTGCAAATGGTAAAATCCATGATGACCAAATAGATTTAACAACTTAGCTCTATGTAATACATCAGAATTAACATAAATGCATCTCTCTATGCAAATAGATATTACCGCTCATTATTATAAGGGACCAATTAGATATAAAAAAGAAATTTAACCCCTAAGAAAAACTTACTTGGTTGGTTTGAGGATGAATCCCTTGATCCATAGGATGATAGGTTATCTTTCAATGCATTGGTATCTTCTTTTCTTTATTCCTTATTCACCCATTTCTTATTCATCTTAATCCTCACATCTTCAACATTAAAAATCTTTTTACCTTTCCTATCTTCATTGCTTGGTGACCGGTTCTTGTACCTACAATCTCTTGCTAGATGTTCGAACTTGTGACAATGAAAGCATGACATACATATTGTCCTCTAGGGTTCAACATTACCTCTACGGTTCCTTAATCTAAAGTTCACAGCCATGTGTCGATAGTATACACAAATAGTGCATGATACATTCATGTTTCCTTCTCTTCTTAGAACACTCAACGGTTTGTTAGGCAGTCTTGGTGATGGTACCCTTTATCTGCAATATTTTTCCTTGTGCCCAAATTTGTTGCATGTGTAAAGTGGCCATTGAAAGTCCCTTTATATGATCTACTACTGGTTATTTATCTGCACTCATAATCTTGATGACCATACTTATTGCAATTGTAACAATAAACATCAAAATGAGTAGTTTTTGGAATATTCACTAGTTTTCTTCTACATACATTACCAGTATGTCCAGGATTTCAAAAATTGTAGAAAGTGGGTTTAGTAGGCTTCTTACCTTGTTGACTGCTATAAACCTTAGGAATATGTGATTGTTTCTCAGTGCCAGATTTGGATGATTCTCCTTTTTTCAAATATGTTGTCACTGGTATATCCTAGGCAAGAAGTATCCCTAGGTCACCTTTTATTTTTCAATTTATCATCAATATTTTTCATGCTCTGTACATATTGCTTGATTCTTTCATTTTTCTCTCTTTCAATCTTCAATTCCTTCTTCAATTATTCATTTTCCTGTCTCAATGTTTCTTTTTTAGCACACGTTTATATTTTTGATCACTGGTGTCACTTAGTTGTTCATTCCATGCATGGTTCTCATGTGTCAACCTATAAAGTATAACATCCTTTTCTCTAATCAGATCTTCAACATTCTTGTTTGCAATTTTAGCAGTCTTTTTTGCATCTTCAGCAGCTCTCATGCCAAATCAATGGCTTAACACATCCTTATGGCTTGAATTTTTTGTTCTCTTTTCATCTTGGTTGCTTCCTCAGTAAGGATCTTGTTATTTTCCATTAGATCTCCTATTGCTGCCTCATATTCCTCAGAGTTAACACTTCCTTCAGATAGTTCATTAATGTTGTCCAGACTTTCATTCAGCTATTCAGACAATTTCTTTCTCTTTTTCCAATTAAATCTTTACACTGCTACATTTGACCTCATTTTTCTACCAAATATTTTGACCATCAATTAAAAATATTTAGGTTGGTCAGATTATATAAGGAAAACTTCTTTTTTTTTTTAATCCATGCCCGTGTTAGTCAAAATTTTGACCAATACCATGTAGGTCAAAATTTTGACCAACACGGGCATAACTTTAAAAAGAAAAAAAGTTTTAGCATCTCATTTAATTGTTTGGTTTTAAGTTGGGAGTGCGAAGGAGCTGGATCCTAAAAAAGATTTTGCATCTCATTTCATTGTTTGGTTTTAAGTTGGGAGTGCGAAGGAGTTGGAGCCTACGATTGTTTGAAGTTTTATTTGGTGAGAGTAAAAGGAGGACTGCCTGCCTACGAGGGTTTCCACTGTGGTTTAGTGTAAAAGGAGGACCGCCTACCTACGATTTGTTGCCACTGTGATTTGGTATAAAAGGAGGACCGCCTGTAAGGATTTCCTTACTCTACATTTGTTTGGCATTATTTTATTGGTTACCTACTTAGGGACTGTTAGCAATGTGCTAGGGCATCATGTATTTGGTATTTGCTGGCATGTTTTTAACATTAAAACTAGGGCAGCCAACTTTCTACAGTCGATTTTCTATGCACTCTTTTAGACCAAGTGTGACTTTATACACACTATGGCTTCAGAAGTGCTTAAAAAGACCACAAATAATAAAGAAACCATAGACTCCTTGCACTCCAGAGACTCCAAACTTTCATCAATCTTTAATAATGTCTAAAAATGAACAAACCTTAAAGGAATAGGGCTCAGTCCACTGAGAACCCCAAAATCCCCAAATTTAGCACTTTTAAACCCTTAATCCAAGGGTTTCTTAAATATCCTACCTCCGATCACTTCTAGGTCAAATAGGTGGTTTAGTGAGTCCAATTGAGTGAAAATATTTGACAACCATTGGTGGTTTACTGAGTTCTAATATGTTGGAGTCTTTCTTAGGATTAGTTAGAGCACTAGAGAGAGTTTCTTTCTTTATTGAAAGTGTATTCAAACAAGGAGAATCCATGCTTTTGATGATGTTCATAGTTCAGGTATATTGTGACTTGTTAGAAGTTTATTGTTACCATTCTACTCTTGTTTGGAGCTGTTGTTGCAAAATTCAAAGAGATAAAATGAAGGTTCC
>MU224581.1:547903-571424 GCA_018584345.1 Thuja plicata | reverse complement strand
TATAATGGCCCCGATTTGAAATTGTTGACCCATGCACCCTTTTGCTTCCTCGAGCTTCATCTAAACTCCTTTTGTCTCATCCATCTGTTTACTGCCTGGGAAAGGTATTTGAGCACGATGAAATCCATATCTAATGCACAACAATATTTCTATATTGCATCATTGGAGATATGGCTTGTGAATGGAGTTCCTGACATGGCACGAGCAATAGATGTTTTGAATTTATTTTAGTTTTATAATTGATACCTTTGGCTGAATGCCTCAACTCTATATGATTTAGGCCACTTGTAACTTTAAATATGAATCTGCACTTGATTTATCTGTTCCTGAATAGATCACTATGAAACTGAATGCAAATGCCCGAACCAATTTGGACCTTGGAAGAATTTGAATATCATGGACTTTCATTTTGAATGGAGACTCAGGGTCACTTGACATTTGAACCTGTATTTGAAGTGAAATCACCAGAACTTTGCAAAATTTGAACCTGCTAAACCTGCAGGGAGAATGCCTCGAACCAGATGAACCATTTGAACCTACTTTAGCAAATTGAACCACTTGGAACTGCTTTGAACCTAGCTCAAAGAGGTTCAAGACCCTAAACTAAAATTTTTATTACCGGGGTCTATATGGGTACCAACAAGAAGTATCAAAAGTCTTATTATAGACTACCTTGTTAGAGGATTTTAATCCCAGTTATGTAGTGTTCACCCTGTTAAGAGATTTAAAATAAAGTTGTGCTAGAGAATACCCTTTTAGAGGATTTAGACATGTTGAAACTATTAGAAAAACAATAAGAAAAATTGACTTGTAATATGCACTACTCAATGATAATTAGATCCTTGATGCTTTGTACTTGTTCTAAACCCAATCCTATAACTTCTCTGGAAATAGCTCTGTAATCGCAACTCAAGATCACAACTTTCTCAATATCAGCAACAACTAACATCCTCTTCTCCAAAAACAAACTATATGCTTATATATTGTCTTTACTTTCGAGTGTAAACCTGATTAGGGTTTCCATTTCCCTCCAAAATTGCTTTTCCAATCTTAACTAACTTGCAAAGAATTGAAACCCTTACCACATTGTCAAAAATAATTTCAGTTGTGTTTCCTAATTTGAAATATTCCTTAAATTTTATTTGCCAAAACATACCTTGGATTCATACATAAATGTGTACACAATTCCCTAAGAATTTGCTCATTCAATTCCTTGAATAATGTACTACATTTTTCATATTTGCGAGATTCACTAAATCGTCCCCGGACATAACCAATTTAGCCATTTAATCAAAACTGATTAATAACCTTTAGCTTTTACCTATTCACTGCGCTGATGTATTAATAGTATCTTCACGTTTTCCTGTACCGGTGTGACATAAGAGTCACGGTCACAAATCATAGTTTGTCTGTTGTCTTTACACCTTACAATGTGTACCAATGCCAAAACGTGTCTCTATTTACCGATCCGACCTTCACCTATTATTATGTTCACCGATTACCTTACTACTTAACTTCTCTTTACCGATTGGGTACAACTATGTACACAGTGGTATAACTTCATATACTTACTCAAAACTCTCTCATCTATGTAATGGTTTGCCAACAATGACAACCATAGTCCACAAAATCATCATCAATGTAAGCTAACACACTATTCTACCAACAGAGGATGTTCCCTTGAGGACTCCTCATCAACAAAATTACTAGGGGACGAAGATACCTACCACTAGGATAGGGGACACATTCATGTATATCCCTGATATTTTGTAGTTCACTTATCATGTGTAGATATATTGACTAAAAATGTTTATTTTCATTTTGAACACACATCACACTTAATAAATTTCTTAAAAGTACTTGCATGTGTACCTTTAAATTTTGAGATATACATGAATATTCTTAATAGATGTGATTCTTTTAAAGTGTTGGCATGCTTTCTTTTACATTTTAATTATCTTTTACACTTCACTTCTCATGGGTAAAGGTGTCAAGGTCCTAGTGCAAATTTAGATTTATATTATACAAACATCATGTTGTAATCGATGTCTCCTTAATAGTTTCATATTTACTTGAACAATTAAAATATGATGATTGACATGTTTATTTATGAACTAAATTATCTCATCTCGTTGTTCTTACTTAATTATAGAATATATATACAAATAGAAAATTTATTCTATTTATAAATTTCTCTCTTTCATTAAAATTTATATGGATGCATATGTGTGTAGAAGTTTAGCTATTCAAAGAATCACCACAATTATAAGTCCATCTCAACAAACAAACAAAAAAATCCATTTGAACTAACAAGCTTGAATCATTACAAGAAAAATAATTACATAAGCCTGCATTTGTTTATTAAAACAATATTCCATAAAATAATCAAAGCAGGATTATCTTGACCCACTGCACCAAATCCTTCAGTCCCAAGAAAGACGAAAAGATCAATTACCAATTCTTTTTTTTTTTTTAAAGTATTCACGTAAAGTTAAAGCCAAATTATTTTTTGATGCAATCCATCTATTTCAAAATTACATCCCTAAATCGAATTCTACATCGATAAAGATATGTGATGTTCCAAAGAAACATCTCAGTTTTTTATTGATAGGGTGGAAAAGGAGGATTGTATTTCGTTTACAAATATATGGGTATGTGGAAATTAATAATGGAAGCTTAAGGAGGAAGAATACGTGCTCGAATTTACATAAACTAGCAAGAATCTGAGTCGAATAGTAGAGACGTCGACATTTTATCCGGGCAGGTTGAAGCCGTTGAAGACGTGAAAACCGAGGAGCTTGACAAGAGATCAGGACGAAGGAGCTGGCTGTACACAGCGACTGGTATATCCAAAGGAACAAAAGGCAAATCAGCTTCCCCTTTCAATATCCTTGTCACCTCTCTCATTTTGAGCCTTGACGCAGGGTCAGGGTGAGAACACAGCAGCCCCACCAACAACATCCTCTCCATTTCCTTCTCGTTAAACTTTCCATCCAGTTTCTCATCCGCAGCACATAAAATCTTTCCGCGTCCGTATAAATGCCAAACCCATTCTACCACTCTGCAATTGGATTCCTTTAAGGAGTGGTCAACTGGCCGCCTCCCGCTGGCAATTTCCAGAGTCACTGCCCCAAAGCTGAACACGTCCGTCTCCGGACTGGCCTTCCCTGTCATTACACACTCGGGCGCTAAATACCCAAGTGTGCCGGCCACCACGGTCGTATGAAAAGCTGCCTCATGACGCTCCATCAGTCTTGCCAGACCGAAATCCCCAAGTTTGGCATTAAAATTGGAATCCAACATTATATTACTTGCCTTCACATCTCGGTGCACAACAAGATGGTCCCATTCCTCGTGGAGATAAACAAGAGCAGAGGCTATGTCACAGGCAATATTATACCTCCGGTCCCAATCCAGAGCTCCTTTCTTCTCCCCAAAGATATAATTATCCAGACTCCCGTTAGGGAGGTACTCGTAGACTAGGAGTAACTCGCCCTTTTTATGGCACCATCCTAAAAGCTGCACAAGGTTACGGTGTCTCAGCCTGCTGATTATAGTAACCTCCGAAACATACTCCTTTCGTCCTTGACTCGACCCTCGGGATATTTTCTTCACAGCCACTTCTTCCTTTGTGCCAGGCAGGAGGCCCCTGTAAACGCAACCGAATCCTCCTTGCCCAAGCTTTCCATCATCGCTGAAATTTGTAGTCGCAGTGCTGAGCTCCGAATAGGAGAATTTTCGAGGGCCCTGAGAAAAGCATTGGTCCAGCTCCACATCGCTCTCTTCACTTGCCTCACCACCGCATTTGCTTTTTCTGAAATATCGCCGCCAGCCAATGAAAATGAAACCGCAGATGGCCAGAGCGCTGGAGAAGACTATTATCAATATATCCCGAACATGGCTCTTGTTTCTATTGCCATTTCCGGGATATTCAAAAGGAGCGTTCTTTTCATTGGGAGGGTTGAGTAGAATTGGGACAGTAGATAATCCCCAGAAATATTGACAAGAGAAATCCCATGTGTACACTGTGTGTGTTTCTGAGGACAAACCTGTTGAAGCCGAGAGGCCAATCCTGACGTTTTCTGGAAGAAAGTCCCTCAGATCTATATCATAAATTAAGATTGGGATTCTAGGTCTAGACATACTTATGCCCTTAGCGTTACACTTGAGAAACACCTGCAGCCTCTTTGCCCGCCCGCTATATTCCACCCATGCGTCCCATCGCTTTCCATTCTTGAGCTTTTTATCACAAAGACCGGGCGTTGTTACGGTGATCAGCGAAACGTTTACCTTAGAATAGATACTATTGACGTCAATACCCACATGGTTGTCATCGGGATCCCAAGCACTATTGTTGTAAGTGTCAAATTCCACAGCAACCATCTGATACAATGATCCATTATTGTTTGTATCGTTAAACAATCCGAGACCTCCTCCCGTAGCTTTCAAGGGCTGCTTCAAGTCGAAAGGCGCCATGAAGAAAGCAAGTCCGTCTCCAAAACCCTTCCGATTATCATTTCTCTCGCCGATGATGAATTGGAAATGGGTAGAGAAGTTCGCCAGAGCTTGAGAGGAGTTGTCCCAAAGCGGAATCGATTTATTGTAAGCCGCCCAGCCTGAGCTATTGCTCAGGTTCCCTTTTGCTTGGTTCCTGGTCAGTTGTATGAGCTCGTCTCCTTGGAAATAGGCATCATTTTCGGTTTTAAAATCAATGTTGGGAGGGAATGAAAAGCTAAGGTTTCCAGCATGGGATATTAAAATGAGAGAAACGGCAACAGAAGAGAAGAGTAGGGAAGAGGAAACATGCCAGAGCTCGGCCATTCTTTGAATTGGTAAACGCCTTAGTGAAAAAGCCTGGTTTTGGATGCCATGAATTGTTATCTCATATATTTAGTCGCTCGTCCAGATCCGGCAGATTCCATAGAGACATACGAACAAAAGATATAAGACAATTCACAAACTGTCAAATGCCTTCAGACAGTTGGCAAATAAGTTTCCAAATGATTGGATTCTCTGTAAACTCGCATTGTTTTGTTGTTTATACGGTACCATGTGGCCGTAATCTACCTGTAAGGCCTGGGATGTTATGTTTCTCTCGTTGAAAACTTTAAATATTTTTTATTGAAGTAATTATATAACTTTGGAGAAAGGAAATCGCTTTGCATAAATGGATAATGACAATGACTAGAGTTAATAATATGTTGAAGTTAAAGATTCCAAGTATATATAACAAGAGGAAAAAGCCATGCTCAATGATATCTTGCGTATTGGAATATGTCTCGTTAAAAAAAGACATAAGTTTGATAAGCATCTTTATATTGAATTTATCTATAACTTTAATAAATGAATATAAAAATAATACTTGAAAATTCAATTGAAATATCAAACAAAAAATCAACAAGAAATAATAAACTTTCATAAAAGATGGACCACAACAAAAAGAATCAAAGGCAAAATCACGTGGAGTAGTAGATCTAGATCACATGGAAAACAAAACTAGCTTAAATGTTACTTTTTAAACCTCATTTCATCCAAAGGAAGCTTAAATGTTACTTTATAAACCTCCTTTGCCACGTTAATGACTTCTTTCTCCTTTGGTAAAAGTTTGGAGTTCATTCTGTTTCTAGGGTCCTAAGCTTGCTCAAAGGTATTCCTCTTGAACATATTGTCATGCAACATGTATTGTTAAAAATTGAGTTCCCATGTTGTATGACATATACCTTATTTGACGAAAGATACAATCATTAAACAAGAACAAAAAGAATAACTTACATTTTATACCTTATGAAAAACATTGAAAACAACTTCGATCAATTGCACTCTCATTCCAATCAGATGATCTAAATAAAAGTTTCCCAATTTTCCTTCCCCCAAATTTGATGTCACCTCTCACTTCTTCAAACAATAATTTCTCTATGCTCGGTTCTTACAGACCTCTATCTACATGATATTGTTATGTTTTTGACTGATGGCTAAACTCTACCTACAATATGTTCTTTCCAAGTAACTCATTGCCTTACAACCTAAACAAAATTTTGTTATTTCCAATTTGGTATATTTCTACACAATGACATATATTACAATTTTTTTTTTCAAACTAGCACCACTCTTTCTAGGCACAAGTTCTAACTTCTCACTATTAAATATGCTTTCAATTTTCTCTTCTTCCTTTCAACTATTTCATATCATCCATAACTGCCCCCTAAAGCTTATTCCAACCCAAATTTGAGAAAATAGAATTAAATTAAAATAGGTAAACAAGAAAAACATAAATTTCTCAATGCTTGTTCATTAGGCTCACCTAGAGACAAAAACAAAATCATGTACTCTTGTGCCTAAGGTCATCAATGGAATGAAAAAAAAAAGTTATGAAGAGAATCTCTCACATTGATTCCCTAGGTATCAAAAACTGATTACCTTCACACAACAACAAATTAATCCATGGTCCTTGAACTATGTTGAGAGGACTACTATAACCTGCATATACCTTCTTGAAATCAATGACATCCACATTTAGATCCTTTAAGCTCTTAAATGTGATATTTTGAGCTTGAATATCATAAAAAAATAAAATTATTTGACTTAACAATGGACAATATCACTTTCTCGCCTACTCAAATAATGTATCAAACTATCCATTCTTGCAATATGAAACTTATATATGATAGCAATTTGACTAATGTCTTCAGATAGGAAACGTATATTTGCATGTTCTCCATTTCCCATCAGCACAAGAGATAAGATGCTACCTTATTAATTCTCTCTGACGTATCTCTTCAAATTTTAACTCTAGAATATCAACTTCTCTATTTGTTGGAAACTTGTCAACAATTATAATCACACTCTTCTCTTCTTCATTTATAGTTAATATTCTACTTATATTTTTATCTTCAATCTTTGTGTTCATGTTTCCAAAATGGAATGTCATTGTTACAAATTTTTTTATCTTTGATTTCTTTTCCTTTTATTGTAACCACGACCTTATGAGTAAGATAGCTTTTTTTTAGGACACCCATTAAATTTTTTAAAGTGATATAGTTCTTTATGTAGCTTCCTATTCTCTACATACTTACAATACTCTTCCCTAAATGTGATTATTATGGGTCTCCTCATGACCTATTTCATCTTTCCCTTTGAAGTTGTCCTTTCCCTTGGAAATTCTTGTGTACCTCACAAATAAATTATCTCCCAATTTTATGTAATCTTTGATACATGTTTCTCTACCTTATGTAGTCATTGGTCATGTTAAATATATTCCTCTCTAATACTTAAGCCCTATCTAGCTACATGTCTCCTCATACTTGCAACAAAATATCATAGAACCTAATCATTTAAAGCTTACAGAATCTTTTTCCACACTAAACTTATTCGAGGGTTTTCTTGAAATACGTACATGCTTCTCTGCTCCTAGATCTCCAGGCTCTGATACCAAATAATGAATGATGAATTTAAAAACCAAAATATGTAAAAAATAATTTTTCCATCAAAAGTGCTAGGAACTAAAAAAAAAAAACTCATTAGAGTGACAAGAATTTAGTAAAAATAGAGCAATGTAGCATATCATTTCCTTATCTGAGTAAAGATCCTATAAAAAAAACTAGAACAAAATGAATAATTTTTTTTGTACATTATGAAATGTTTGACACACCCAGATGTTGAGACGGTGGGGGGGGGGGNGGGGTAAATCAACAGACAACCTTAAACCTTGATCAAGTTATAAACTTGTTTATTTAGCCCACTCACTTCATTATGTATGAAAGAAAATAACCAAAAATTAAATTATAAACACAAGAACACCAAAACAATTTTGTGGAAAACCCAAAATGGAGAAAAATAAAAAAACACAATGAGAACTATCTCACAATATATGTATAAATCTCTGATAACAAAGTGTTAGGCTCACTACTAGAAATCTCATTAGTCATGTCTTGCAGCTAACATTCACTATCTATAGAGCAAGATACAAAAGATGACTTGCAATTCGAAGATCACTCCTCCAGAGAAAGAAGCACAATACAAGCTGATTATAGGAAAAATTAAAATAATAAAAACATCATTTGATATGAAGGATAAAATTTCATAGTGAATACTTATCTAAATAAGTATTCATTTCTACACCATCCAACATCTAGAACTAGGAAACATTGTTCAATACTTTCCCTTTGCACCTTTCTCTCGCACAACATCATACATACCATATCTCTTAGCAAAACACCAAATGTTCATTAATATTGTTCATATATACCATCCAAAATATACAATAGGTTGGCATAATGGATGGTGTAATGTGTGGGCACAAGGTTGGCCAAAAAACCCTTAAATGAAAATCATAAGTGAAAATAAAACAAGATATTCAAAGATCCACATTAAATTGACACATCTTCCAAAAGTATTCAAGAAACCTCTCCAAACACTTCCCATTATTCCATGTAGAAATTAGCTTTGGACCCAAAAAAGAATCACCACTAGAGAAACACAGAATCCTTAAACAAAACTTCCAGACCATAGAATTAGCTCTAGGCCTAAAATAGATTACCGAACAACTAATAAAGAATCAATATATTTTAAATTATAATTCTTACATATTTCCAAAGTAAATAAGACTAGGACAGTAGTCCACACCAAAAAATATATCTAAGTCAACATCAAAAGAAAAGAAACAAACCAATTAACACCTTAATCAAAAACACCTTCTAAATCAAACTACGCACCACTAGTGAAATGGTGAATCCACTTTGAATATTGTTAAGAAACATTTTTCAAGATAAACTATCATGTACCTAGAACCCAGCCTATAGAAGGTCACTAGAAGAGATGTAATCACCACAAGATTTTCTTGAATGAGGTGAATATAAACATACAACAAGCTTTGCTCATATAGGAAAGAGCACACAGAAAATAAGGATAGGGTTGAGACATGTATCTTAGCCTGGAGGAAGTAGAGTTCTGATAGAACTCTACAATATCCTCTAGGATATGATAGAGTCCAAATTGGACTCAATGATATCCATCTACCTCATTAATGAGGTTACCTAAGTAAACGTAGACCAAGAGTAAACTAGTGAAACAATATTACTCCAACACCCCCCCTTAAGTGCAACTTAGGGAGTAAAACAATGTAGTAGAGAGTTATATGGTTCTTGAAAAAAAATCTATGTTAGGTACCCATGTACATTTAGAAATAAATCTCTCGTAACTAGAGAAAAAGGAGCTTCTCAATATTAACACCAATAATATTTTATGCACATGTAATGATTCAATCCACATAGCATGCACCACCAATGAATGAATCACCGACATTGAATATTTTTATTTCCACATAAGATAGATCCTTGATTAGATAATTGAAAACCATAGGAATATTAGGGTGAGGAGTGCCTCCCACCAAAAATACAAGGTTCCAGAATAGAGAGGATCTTGCACCTCCAAAATGACAAGCGGTGTTGAACTCCAATTGGAATTCATAAATACATAGGAACCATAAAAATCCACTATGACTACCTAGAATTCCTAACATGGCCTTATAAAGGGCTCTAGGAAGTTTCCCAAAGGGTTACGAGCATGCCGACAATAGTAATCTATTACTTCTATTTTATAATTAAATTAATTAATTAAAGGGTTCGTAAGAGATTATTAAATTTGGGACCACCGAATCAATTAATTTAATTGAGTCATTTGAATATTTTTGGAACATTATATCCTCTCGACCCAAGAATTAATTTCCCTCAAGAAATCACAAACTCGGATGCTCCAAGATCTATTCCCTCTCCCATGTGGCATCATCAACCAACAGATCCGTCCAGCGGACTCAGTACTCCTTGACGGTGTGTAAAACCATGATGCACTGTATGACAAAGGGTTGAGTGAAGTCTGGTAGTGCCAATATCATACATGTACTAATGAGCTCTTTCAATCTTTCGAAGGCTTGTTGTGCCTACTCATCCCAATAGAAACGCCCCCTCTTCATTAGGCATGTAAGTGGTGCTCCTAGCTTTGAAAACCCTTTCACAAATATTCTATAGTAAATGCACAGTTCAAAGAACCCACACAGCTTGATGAGTGTCTTGGGTGTGGGCCAATAAAGAATTGCTTGAATCTTCTCCTCATGCACTTGAACCCCTCGGGCGCTGATGACATGTCCCAAGTATAAAATTTTGGTCATCTTGAACTCACACTTGGACCTCTTCACAAATAATCACTGTACCTCTATGATGACTAATAATTCATCCAAATTCCTCAAACACTCCTTCCATGTCTTATTGTAAATAAATATGTGATCAAAGAACACCAACAAAAACTTATTCAACTTCTTGTTGAAGATGTGGTTCATGCAAGACTGAAAAGTGGTTGGAGCATTAGTCAACCCAATTTGCATGAACAATAACTAATAGTGTCCATAGTGGCAATGGAAGGCTATCGTCTGTACACCTTGCGCCCTCATGTAGACTAGTGATACCCAGAAATGAAGATCAATCTTGGAGAAGTAGACCACTCTGTGTAGTTCATTAAATAGCTCATCAATCCTCGGAATCGGTAACTATGCTTGATGGTCTCCTTTTTCAACGCTTGGTATTTGATGCACATCTTGAGGGCTCTGTCCTTCTTCTTCACCAACACTACTGAGGATGCAAAGGAACTGGAGGTGGGTCTGATCAATCCTTTGTTAAGGAGTTCCTGGATCGTCTTCTCTATCTCTTCTTTGAACTTCTTGGGATGGTAGGCAGGGATACCGCATTTGCTACTCTCACAATTTTCTATGGTTGTTGTCTTCTCACCAAAGTTTAGAGGAATCCATTCACCCTTAAATCTTCCACATCCTAGCTAAGAGATCGTAAATTCAAGCAGTTGATGATGAAGGGATTATATCATTGACGGTGCCTTCCCTCTATAAAAGGCTTGCCAAAACTTGCCTTGTATTGAAAAAGTTACCTCTATGAAAGCACAAGAAATACATCACAAATAATTTTTTACCTAAATGGACAACATTTTTTGCAGCGTAATATGCGCAGCTTCTTTTCTCAGGCATCCGACATGATGCAAATCCATCAATTTTCAACATATTATAGCCTATGGACTAAAAATATGTACTAACCAAAGGCACTATGAAGGAAAGTGTGAAAAGAAGAGGCCACTGTAGAAAATGAAAAAAAATTACATTTTCACAATAGATAGAAACAAGAAGTGGATTTAGAAATGGCCATTTGAGAAGGAACCTAATAAAATTGAGAAACAAAATATTTTTTTTTAACAAAGGTAATTTAAAATGCAGCAAGTAATACTCCAAGCTTTAAATTTTTTAATGGAATTTGAGGTGTCTACCGTGGCAAAACCATTAATGATTGAGAGAAAGCCCTGAATAAATGAGAGCGAGATTTCCTGCCAACTCATGATTGATTTAAGTATAGATTAAGCCAACCATACACAGAAGTATGAGATCAGGATCAGTGACTTGTATGATGAATATGAAAGTTCCAACCTATATATCGAAATCTCTATATATTTGAGTGAAAAAGGATAAATTGAGGGTAAGAGTGAATGAGGTAATTTCAAATCTTGTGTGTATCAATTATGAAGGTGAAGTTGTCCGAATAAGAGAGAACAAAGATATCAATTGCAGAATATGACAGAGAGGTCATTATAGCGAATCAGGAGATACCATTTTTTTTTCTTTTATTGTATCCTCTAGAAAACAGTGTACTTACATGGCAGTATGGAGGAGATCTACATTTTTTTCTTCAAATTAAGAATTTTGCCTTCTAAGCCATATTTGATGAGTCATAACTGGCATTTGGGTGGAGGAACATCTTTAGTAATTTAAATTTAAATAGGAAAATGATCTGAAATTGGAATTCTCTTGATTTGTCAAGATGGTGGCAAGGAGGTACCTAACCAATCATAAGATAGAAGAAATCGATCTAGTCTCTTAGAAATATTTGTAAAGCCACCTCTTCTATTGTTCTAGGAAATTGTATTAGCCGGAATCATATCGATAAGAGCATATGTTTGGACAAGGGTAACAAAATCGGTTTCTCCATATGTGGCCCTTCCAATTCCACCCAACTTCTCTGTTGGGCGTAAGATTGCATTGAAATCTCAGGTATCAATGTATGGCACATAAAAAGATTGAAAATCATGGGTAAGCATATCCCATACAGCTCTCTTGTCTTCCATTTTGGTAGGTCCGTAGATATTATATAGGTTGAATTGAAGGCTTGAGGACAAACTTTTGACGGAGAACTTCAACCAATTTTGTTGGATTACTTCAGATCTGATCATTACTCCGTTAGGCTTCCGCATGTGAGACCTAGACCACTTGAGGCACCAGTCGAATTGTTAAACCTTTTAGAAAAGTAAATTAGTTATCCGTTAATCCCAGCCGCCCAAGCAGCACAGACCAACTTCCACCGTTCCTCCCAGCCGCCCAAGCAGCTGGGACCAGCCCATAGTACAGACCTTTTCTACAGCAGTGCATAGACCAGTCGTCCAACACCATGCACATTATTCATGTGGTTCACTATTTCATCTACCCATAAAGATCACAGCTAATTCTGTGAGTAGCATTGAATAAGTATCCTTCTATAAATTGAATGGTAATGGCCTGTGTTTAGCAGAGCTCATATTGTGGTTCCAAACTCTCTTAATGTTTTATTTAAATAGAGCAGCATTGCTAGTTGTGAGCTTTGATTCTTTAATTTAAAGGTCCAACTGGCACTTGATCAAGCACCGCTTGTTAAGGGTGTTTATGAGGTGCCAATAATGTTCTAGAACAAGATCTTAATCTACCTCCAAGGGAAGCATCTCCCTTGGATCTCAATAGGTAAGGAGTAATGAAGTCCTATTCTTTCATAAGGGCAGTCTCTTCCCTCTTCTAGCGGTTGGTCATTGTTTCGGCTCTGGGTCTGGATGGGCCAGTGTTCAAAAGTTTCTACATTTTGGTAGATGGTTCTTGGTTCATTGATATCCAGATGTCATTATCCTTTTCTTGATAAGAGTTAGCTTCATCAGATTCTATATCAATCGTTGGTTCGATGATCTCAACATGTATTGGGATGTTTCCTAAAGTGTCAGTGGCGGCAATGTCTGCTGTAACAGATATCGGATTGGGTGCTAGCACAACTGGATGGGGAAATTACGAGGGCTTCATCGTAGACTTAGAGTGGTTTTCCTGTATTGCCATGGAGGAAGAGGCATTAGGGTTACCACATGCAAATGTTTTCTGATCCCGTTTCACTGGGGGAGGCCTAGGGCAAGAATGGTCTAAGTGCACTCTACTACTGCATTGTAGGGAAACAAAATTATTTTCTTTTAGTTTTTATTTATCTCATTATTTTAAATTTTAAATTTTTGTTTTACGAAAAATTAAATTGAAGCGGGAAAGTATGGGGTTTCATCTACCGCCAAAGGGTAAACAAAGTCCGTCTTCCCCCTCCAAAAAAAACTACTTTCTTTTAAGAACAAAAAAGGTTCAAGAACTGTGATGTGAAAGGAATTCTGGTTACTGTATGAGTCTATCACAGGCTATAGTGGGTCTTCCATGGTAGAAATTGGGTGGATTTCATGTCTGAGAGATATGAGAAAAAGGTATATGAGAGATTTTCAAAAGAATATGCAAAGCCAAAGCAGAGTTCTCGTGCCCGATTTACCCAAAAACCCTATTTGGTTCTCTTCAGAAAGAAGGAAAAGCTAAGCTATCACGGGCCTGACCATGAATCTCATCGAAAGTCTTTACTACTCTTCAACGAGGAGGAATTAAAGGGGAAATATAACCCAGAGTCTTCAGTCTCTTAATATATTTCTACAGATTGGATACTGGAAACGCTTCTACAACATTTTCAGCTATGATTCCACAGCATTTTCAACCAATTGATAGCGTCCAAACCCTGCAGTCACTGTATTTATGAGGTAATATCTCCCTAAGGCATCCTATCAAATATTTCATAGTCTTGTTTGTGCTTCTACATTTTCTGTTGTATAAACATCCATGGGGGTATTTTTTGATAGAACAGGGGGAACGAAACCCCACCTTCAACATTCGTTGAGGGATGTCCATAACCTAGTCAAAAGCTCTCATTTTATCATGCGCGAGGATGCTGGCAATAACAGTAAGTTCTGCAACCTGATCTGAAGGGTTTTCTTTGGGCATATTTTTTGTAATCGTCGGGTTCATTAAACCCCATTTCCTTGATGTAACTTGACCAATAGTTTATTTTGGGTTAGTGGCAGATCCATGGTCACTCTGGAGAAAATGACCCTCTTTGTAGCTACTAGTGCCGTTGGTTTCTTCCTTTTCTGAGTTCGGCGATCCCTGCCACTTAGTGTATGTTTCTTTTTTCTGTTAGTTTTGTTTTGGGAGCTGTTTATATTTTAGGTTTTAGATCCGAAATTATTATTTTTGTTTGTGATCCCATTCAGATCACACAATATTGAGTGGTTATTTTAGGCTTTTTCTGCATAAAAGACATCTCTTTTTATTGTTGTTGATGATGTTGTAAGACCGACATTGGTATATATATATATTTTTTGTCTCTAGTGATTGCACTCTGTTGGAGCTTTGAGATCCATTATTGCGCCTTCCATTTTTGTATGATATGGATCACTTGATTATGGTTTTTATGTAGAGAAGACTATTTTGATAATGATTATTCAGAATAAAATTAACTATATTTTGGAAAACATACCAGTTTTGTGAAATGATATTTGTCTGAGTTTGATTGTCAAATGGGATTTTTTTTAAATGGTGGGATTTATCTGCTTTTTTGGGAAGAAATCAGTTTATGAAATGAGATTTATCTGCATTTTTGAAAAAAGATCACTTTGCGAAATGGGATTTTTCTTAAATAAGGTTTATCTGCATTTTGGGAAAAGATCAGTTTATGAAATTGGGATTTATCTGCATTTTTTACTATGAACCCTGGGGGAACAAAACCCTACCTTCAATATGCTTTGAGGGTGGTCCATAACCTGTTTGAAAGTTGTCATCCTTCAGTGGGCTTTGAGGGAGGTCCGTAATGTTTGAAAGCTCTCATTTTATAACACTAGAGATGCTGGGAACAACTGTTGAATTCACTTTATACATACCATCCTGAAAATTGATCTCCCTTCAACACCTACCTTGTAAGTTCAGCAACCTCTGAATGGTTTTATTTTATTTTATTTTCTGTAATCATCGGCTTCATGAAACCATATTTTGTTGATGCAACTTGTCCAAGAGTTTATTTCCAGTCTATTGTTCCTCAATTTGCATACACAAGGATCAAAAAAATTTACAAACATAATACCTTGCAAAAACAAAATCCTCCTTTTCATATTTTGAAGGATGTACAGATATGGATTTTTGCATGACTGCATAATCAAGTTTAGATGGGATCCCTTTCATTATGAATGCACTTCTAGCATGTTGAACGTTTATTTTATGTTACAGTATAAGCATAGTTATTTTATTGGATTGTTCTATTTTTCATCACGATCAAAATCATTAAGAAACATTGTCTCTATTAAATCAAAGAAGCTATTGGCACCATCTATGTAAATTCTTATGACAGAAAATATAAATAATAACAACTTTTAGACAATCATAAGAGTGCTCTATTTTTGTGACAGAGGATGCTCTGTTGTTAAAGTGAATTGCATATCCAAATTTTTATTGTAGCTTCTCTATGTATTTCAAAAAACATAGTTTTATTGACAACATACAAAAAAAATAATAGGGAGGATGTATATAGAGTTCAGAGGCTCAACACAGACTCAGTGTTCAAAAAGAAAGTCAAGAGATAATTGCTATTAACAATACTTTTATTCTGCTGACAACAGTTATGCATTATGCATGGGATTTGCATTATTCAATTAAGGGACAACTAAAAATTAAATAAACAAACTAACTAATTGTAAACTAAATATAGAACCTAGCAGTAGCCTTTGTCAAACTAAAGTTACATAAAGTTAACCACTCATGTAGAAGCCCACACATTATGGTTGTGATCTGCAGATTGACTGGGATGCATGGTGTTGATAGTGAGCATCAATTATCAACAGTCTATCCAACAAAATATAACTTATACAATAAAATAAGTCTTCGCCATGCGATATAATGAATATATCATTGACTATTACAGGCTGCAATACCATCCAAGAACACACTTGTCAGCATTTTCACCATCCACAATGAGACTCTCAATGTTGGGATGTGAGTTTTTCGTACAAGCAATACAATTCACATGATATCTTCTCCCTAAAAAAATTATATCCTTTATTTTATCTTGTAAAGCTTTAATCAGGTAATAGGTCTTGAATCTGTACAGGTGAAAAACGTAATATTGAAGAGATTTTGTAGATATGGAGCACTCTGAAATATAATTTATGGATTAACATTTGGGAGATTTTGTAGATATGGGTCACTCAAAAGAACTTTATAGTTTCATATTTGAGATATTTTGTAGACATGGACCAGTCTCAAATGTAATTTGAGGGATCTTATAGATATGGTTCAGTCTCAAATGTAATTTATAGGTTCATTGTAGACTGCGTAATTTCTTATATGCCTTTAGAATAATGGGCTGGAAGAGCAGGTTTATATCTAGTTCAACAATAGAATTCCTCCACTATCCTTACTCCACAATCAGCTAGGTTATTTTTGAATATGAATAGAGTGGGATCTATTTATTCATCCTTGAAAGTAGGGACCAGTCACCAACAAGTCCCTATCACGTTCTATTTGCCCTGGAATGTAGATCCCCTTACTAGTAATATTCTTATTTGTGTGAAGTAGTTATTATATCTTAATCTCACCATAGATCTCCCCTAGTTATTACCTTTATTACCTGCCTTTTATAGTAAGGAGATTCCAACCTACATTTTTGTAGCCTAGCAATCATTCCATACTTAATAGAGAGAATGTTTGTTGAATTTATTTGTAAAGGGTTTTTAGGGTTGTAATAGGGAACATTCAACCACAATATAGGTTTTCTTAGGGGCTTCCTGGTTATTGTAATCAGGTTATCTAAACCTGAATCTTGTTGAAGTGCCTCACTCTTTTTACAACAAATCCTTGGACAAATCGATAGAATGTTTAATGAATTCATTTATGCTGGTTTTTGATCTGGGTGTATTTGGCACATTCATTCTTAGTACAAATTCACTAGAGTTATGTATTTTATAATTGCAACCTAGGGAGTTGAAACTTGATGAACATGGTAAGCCAAAGATTCTATTGTGATTTGAGTCTTCCCATTGTTGTGCAACTATAAATGATAGGTTTGGGGAGAAGAGCTTGCAACATTGGCTATGTCATCGTTATGATTAATAGTTGATGAAAAGGTGAGGCATGACCAAATAAAATCTTTGTTGAGTGTAAATCAAATATTTTTCACTTTTTGAAAGCATAAGATATTTGAGTCTAGTACACTGCAATACAATCCCCTTGTCATGTTCTTTACAAAGGTTGCGAATCTCTTATATAGTATTTTGTTTGTTCAATGGATTTCTTTTGTGTGTTTAAAATTATGTTCAAGTCCCCAAGCTGGAGTAATTTCTGTTCCAAGTTATCTTAGTGAATACTTCTACTCCAAATTTGGCAACATAGAAGAAAAAGTTGGAGCTAGAGGAGGTGGCAAGGATTTAGTGTGCATGTCCTTTCCCATTTTGGTCATCCTCTAACATGTTTCCCATACTTGTTATGTTGAGATGTTCAAGAAAATGTCATGAGAATGGTTACATGTGCAATGAAATTGATGGTAAATCACCTATACAAGTTTGTGAAGAGAATGGAATCTTTAAGTGGTATCAAACCATCTGAAGTAAATGGTAAATCCTTCTTGTAGTCCACATAAATGTTACCAAAGACGGGTTTGAGTTTTTATGATGAATGTTGGTTTTGCAGTACATTTATTTGGTTGGTTTCTATTTTGTTTTTATGTGGGTATAAAAATGGTAGTACACAGTGAGGAGCATTTGTAGAAATCATTTCCAAACATGTTTATGCAAAAATATTGTGCATGATTTGGTTTGTTTTGCACACTTTTTAAAATGCCCATTTGGAACTACTTTTTTCACAGGATTTGAGCTGGCAATTTTTTACTGTCATTTTCAAGTACCTATTTTGCTCTATTTCCTTCATAATCATTTTTTTCATTTATTTGTAGTCATCGAAGAAGGATTTCAAACATATTATGTGTGATTGGCTACATGATGGAAAATAACGATGGGAAAGACTAAGGATTTATGGCTGCACATTTTGATGATTTATAGGATAGAACTATGTTTCATATGCCAAAAAATGAGTCCAAGTTGACTGATTTCTATCAGTTACCATTTTAATACCAAATGGATGCTTCTTGCTACTATAAGTGTGGTTTCCTAAATTTATTATTTAATGCTTAGTGAGGAAGATAAGGAGATATATATAATGCTTCATGAGGAAGGTAAGGAGATATATGCGAGTCCTGCAACTGTTAGTCAATGTTTTTGAACGCTTTTTATCAAGTAGTAGGTTTATGACAATCTTGAAATTGTGTTTAATTTAAGTATTTCTTTTTATATGAGCCTTGGAAGTTTTTTATTCCTAAATTCAGGTGTCTGGGAATTGTCTAGATTTTTACAATTTATAGAGCCTTTCCTGAACTTACAATGATAGAATGTTGGAATATATATTTTTTCAATTCCCAAATTTTGGTAGTTTACACAAACAAGAAGGATTTGTTTCAATTCAATGATCTCTGTGGGAAACCTATGGGTGCAGCAGATTACTTTGGACTTTTCAGTGACTAGATTGTTGTTGTAGGTCAATTTTTTTTTTAAAATTGCTCATTGGATTTTCAAAAGAGAGACATTTTTTATTTATTTGGTATTGAATCCTATGCAATGTTCATTATAAAATGTTGCCATTTAAGTTTATTTTCATCTTGGCTCTCATTTATTATTCAATTTTAGCCCATTGATACATAATTGTAAGGATGGTTGTATGTAGAGCAATTCCCTACTCTTGCACTTGAAGGCGTACCCACATTTGGGCAACACAACAAGATAGAAGCTTATTGATTCATCAGATTTGTTGATGTATTTTCTCTCTTTGATCTTTGAATGTAATTACTTCCTTGAAAAACTTTGACATATAATATGAGCTCATTTTATATGTCAAAATACGTCAATAGATTGCAAAAGTCAATATATTGAATGATGTTGATCATGTTTGACCTTATTTGGCCTTCATTTCATATGAGTTGGTTTGGAGTAATCATTTGATTCTAGTTGATCTCTTGTCCATGTGTGTATTTCTCACTTTTTTTTTTATTGTCTACAAAGGAAGTTTGGTAGGTGGATACATTTCCACCCCAATGAGCATAGAAGTTGTCATGGGCTGAAAGTTACAGGTTTGGATTGGTAGATAATGAGTTTTATGTAAATTCTTAGAAAGCATATTTTTATTTTTTAGTGGTAGCTATGTATCAAATGTTCAGTTAGATCCTATTCATGGTTCATTTCATTTCACACCATATTTTTTACTAAGGCCACTTAATCAAGCTATGGTGGGGTTTTATATGGTTGTTGAAAATTAATATTATATTTAAGAGGATTTGGAGTTGTATATTTGTTATACCCTCTTTGCTTGGTTTTATTGGTTATATCCATTTAATTAACCTATGTATTGAGTGCAATTTTAATGTCTGTATGTGGTTGGTTTTACAGGTTATGTCCAATTTGTTGACAACATTGCTCTTGTATTTGAACTATATGAGGCGTGAATCTTCACTGATCAGTGAGTTCATCTCTTGTTTTTTTGGTTTTTGTTATGAGTTGTCTAATTTTTAGAATATCATAATATAAATATCAGATTAAAAGTAAGGTTTTCAATGTAGAGAGATTAGATATAGTAGAATGTATCCCAAGAGGTTTACCAAGACCAACAGGCTTAGGAGTAGTTATCAGGCAAATAATAATTATTGAATGATCACTCTTTACTTCCTGTAAGTCCTCAAATCATTGTTCAATATCACATAACATCAATTAACATTCTAAAGTGTTTTACAACCTCAATTGTCTTTGATTTCCCTAAAGAACAGGGGATAAATCCTACAACAACCTTAGAGAATAGGAGACAAATCCTACTGCAAAACTTTACACACTTCTACCTTATTTTCTTTTTTCACTTGAAATAGGCACTTATTGTATGCGGTGCAAGCCTTTGTAGCCATACAACAATATTGAAGAAATCTCATTGATGAACAAACATGTGGGATCATTATGCAGGATTTTGATTGTTCATTTGATGGCATATTTATTTTATGTATATTGGTAACCTTACGTAAGGCGCATTTTATATTGTAGATCTTCTAGTTTAGTTAACACAATTTGATTGATTTTCTAGTAGATGGAAATCACTAATGCCAATTTGATTGATCCTTCAGCATACATTAATAAAATTTCAAGTTAATAATAGTTGTTATTTATCACCAAATCTCATTGCTATCTTTAAAAGGGATTTAACTATGCAAATTTGATCAATTATAGAAAATACTAAATGGAAAATTTATTTGCTAGTGTATATATTATCATATAGAAATAATAACTCAAACATGATTGAATATTTCAATATATTCACCTCAGGATATTAAAAATTGAAACAACACATTGCACTTGAGTAGGTTTATAACATGTGCTAAACATGTGGTCAATTTTGATTGAACTTCACTAAAAAAAACTTCCAAAATTAAAAGGATGGATGGAGTTAGCCACTAACTAAGGATAATGATTTTATTTGGATCTATACACATGTTCATCAATGAGGGATGCTTATTACTTGACTGAAGTTTACCTAGAAGAGGACTACTTTGTGTTGGCATTGAGTTACTCTTGATGAAGAGGATCTAATTTTTTTTGCACATGTTTTTTATCCAAATATTTGTATGGTTCAAGATGCTGCTTTGAAACATCATTTCTAAACATCATTGTTGAGGCCAACCATTTATAGAGCATGCCAAAGGGAAGTCTTAAAGGTTGTTTTTTGGACATCATAAATAGTGCTTCAAAAATAAAAAAACTTAAATGGTGCTTATTACTTATGCCTAAAATTGATACGGTGCACAACTAATATAAGATTTATATGCTAATCTTTCCATTTATATGTGGAGTTGTAACAACTTGTGCAGCAATTTGAAGGAGAATCAAGTGTAATTGATCCAATGGTGAGTGTTGAGGTCCAGGCTTCTACTATGTGAAATGAAATTATCATGTATAATTCGGGTGTATTGTTGCTAGAGCTTGGTCGTACCACCATGACATTGTGTACGGGAAACTCTACTGTATGTTTGGTTCCTTTTGCTTAATTTATTCTAATTGTGCTTGAGTAAAAAATGTTAGAAATGCATTGTTTATTTTGGAATTTGTATGTGTAGGCTGAATTGGTAATGAATGTTGGCCTAGCAGTCTTTGTTACCACAACTAGACCTAACCCTCTGATGGTTCAGGTTATACTTATTGTATCATGCAATCAGATTGCTACAATTTATGATAGTTTTGTTTGAATAATCATTTTGTTTATTTTTGACTTTATGGTCTACAGGCCCTTCCTTTCCAACCTGTCTCCAGCTTTGGTAGCATTCCCATTGGACCTACGAGCATCCAGGGACAACATCTTTGGCCACTACAGAAGCCAGGAAGAAGTGGAACATGCAAATTCTTTAGTCAATGCAACTTTGGCGGGTGAGACTCAACCATCAGTGCATGGGGTAGTGTGAAGTCAAGTTGGTGCGTAATGTCAAAGTATTTATGTTCCAGATTCATAATCTATATTCAACTTGCCAATAATACACTATACATCTTATATTTTTTTTCAAGTTCACCGAAAAAGGTCTAGGATTCCTGATTTTTAGTATTAATGTTTTTTTATGTTATGAGGAAAATATATATGGTTAAGTATCCTTGAAGTATAGAATTAATTTTTATAGAGATGTTTTCTTCTAACTTATTTGTGAATATTTTAAATATAATTATCACATATTTTATTGATGTGAACTTATATTATTTGTATTTTCCATTTTTACATTATGCATTTCAGAATAAGATTTTGACATTTTGAGTTTAATAAGTTGAGGTTTTAATACTTTTTACAATAGAGATTTTAAGGTTTCCTTTATTTCAAAAATTTCAACACAAGCTGAAAATATAAATAGTATGTAATAGAATTAGATTACACCATACATTATAGTGACTGAAAGTTCATGATGTATAAAATTTCATTGTGAGGAGTTAGTAGTTGCATTACTGTTGGTGTTGGGAGTGGAACGTGCAAATTATTTTTGATGAATGGAGTAAAAGACATTAAATTTTTTTGGATGTTTTTTTTGGTATAAATGTGGGAAATTTATTTTTTAAAGGGTTCTAGCTCAATGGAAGAGCGCCTACTTTTACTTTTACAAGTGGGAGGTTGGTGGTTCGATTCCATCCTGCCTTAACATGAGTTAATCAACCATATTGTAGTTTATATTTAAGAATAAATTTACCTGAATAATGAGTTTTGTTTTAAAATTTATTGTTTTATAACATTTGTGGAGACACAAAAATGATATTGTCTCTAATGAAAATATTGTCTTTAGAGAGACAATAGTTGAGATTAAAGAAATATTATCTCCAAAGAGACAAAAGTGAAATTGTCTCTAAAGAGACAAAATTACTTTTGTTTCATATTGTCTTATAGAGACAAATTTTTAAGATATTTTTTAAGACACTCCGTTAAAGACAATATTTGAGACAATACGCAACTTTGTTGTTGTCTCAAATTAAGACACTTTATTCAAAAATTGTCTAAAAAATTGTCTTAAACTCCTCCTTTATGTAGTAGTGGTAATCTAATCTAGTATTGAAAGCCTCCCAAGAGTCGGGTGATGACCATTATTTGTTGTAGGCTGTGCACATCTTAATCTCCAGAGTTTTGTGCGGAAAACTGCGATTTCGGTATCTTTGGCCATTAGTGTGTTATTTTGTTATAATATCAAAGACTTGTACACGACTTTGGATTTTATGGAGATTTGCATTCGCGAAGTATGATCCAACTATTTTTCTTAAGCTCTATATGAAAATATTATATGAGATTTTCTTGTTTATAAATATTTATTTAAGCTTTTCAATGGAGTTTTAGTTCATATTTTACTTGAAAAAAAATAGAATGGCATCATCTTATTTGAGTATTCTCTTAGTTGATTATCATTTTTTGGGGATATTTTTTATTTGAATGTGAGTCTTAAAATATCATAAAATTTTAAAAATGATTGTATGATATTTTTTTCTTTTATCTAATCTTATTTATGTAAATTTTTCTTTGTTATTTATTTATTTATTTTATGTTTGTAGACTTTGTTTCTATGATGAATATGAAGGACAAGATTATTAGAGTGATATCTTATTTAGATATGTTGATAGTTCTAAATTATCAACTTATCTACTTTTGAATTATACTATATATATTGGAAAGGTCAATAAACTTATTAGCTGAAAAAATTGATATACAAGAGAAAAATAATTAATAATATAT
>MU224581.1:522085-547774 GCA_018584345.1 Thuja plicata | reverse complement strand
TATACAAGAGAGAAATAAATAAATAAATTTTATACTTGATTTAAAAGAAATAATTTATCATGTGCTAAACCATAATATGTTAGTTAAGATGAATGTAAAGATGAAAAATTTACTAAAATAGTTATATTGATAATATTTTTCTCTTTCGCATTAATAATATTAGTATTTATTCATTTCAAAATGAGAATAATATTTATTTATAAAATTCATGATTTACATAATTTGAGTAAAAGGGAGTGAACAACTTAGAGTATTTGTATCTTGAGGGAAGAATGTTCATTGGGGCTTAATCTCCAAGTTGGAATAGAAAATAGATGCACTTTACTAGGAATGATGGCTCTAAAATATTCATTCATATCTATCTCTTCTTCACTTCTCCAATCAAAGTAGTGAAGGAGTTGTGCTAATGCTACCTCAACATAATGCTCCCTCAACATTTACAATGCCCATGGAAGCACCAGGGCAACTTCTCCTTCCTGCTCTGAAAGGAATCATTCTTAATTCTAAATCTATCAACAAATCAAAAGTTTTACTCATAAATATCTCAAGCATAAATTCCATTGGATCTTACCATACTCTTGAATCTCTTCTTAAAGCCCAAAAATTAACAAAAAGCCTTGTTTTTATAGGTATCAAGTAGTCATGATGAAGGCCTTCTAGAGTACAAACTTTTGTAGATTCATGAGGGATGAGCGAAGGGCCCAGTGGATATAATCTTAATGTCTCTTTCACCACACAATATAAGTATTCCATTCTTGAAATATGAGAATGTGTTATTTCTTCATTATTTTTTACCATAAAATAATTTCTTCTTGTAATTTTTGCATAACACGTGGATTTCTCAATAATTCGCTCATTGCCCATTCTAATGTAGTTGATGATGTATCTATTCCAGCAATGAACATTTCCTAAAAATTACTAGCTACTTCTTATAAATGAAAATAAAACTTTCATATTTAAAAAATAAATATTATTAATAAAATATAGATTTCAAGTTGTACAAGAAAAATGGTTAGTAATATATACTTTAGTGGTTAGTAATATATACTTTAGTCATTTTGAAATAGTACAACTATTTTAATCCAACTAAAATATTCGTGTCATTTTTTCAAGAATAAAGATAAAGTTTTCTACATATAGTTTTTTCTATTCTATTATATCTTAAAGTTTATATATTTATTGCATTTCATCTTCCAAAATATAGAAACATAATTTTATGACTATAAAATATAGTGTATAAATCTAAACCAAGGTGATGAATGATTAATCTAGTAATATGAATAAAATCCATTACCTAAATGGATTCTAATAACTAAAATTTATAAAATATAGATTCACTCTTGAAGACGTAAAGTATACGGACAGTTTTGTGTATAAGAGTTATTTAAGGTATGATAAAAAGAATAAATTTAGTTCAATTAATAAAAAAATTAAATCGTAAAATTCATCAAATTTTATTATTGTTACTTCAATTTATAAAAAATTTAAATCGTAATATTGATCAAAGTCTATTATTTTTCAATTAGCATATTAATCCAAAACTCAAAAGATGAACTCACAAAAATGATTGCCTTCTTTTAATCTGGTGTGATATATGTTTGGACTGTAATTTTTTCTAGTTCTATGTCTTTGTATGTTATGTTCATGCTCTCCCCTAAGGTCATATCGATATTTTCAAAGCTAATGGTAGATATATCATTGTCAAATTAAGGTAAATTTAATAGTGGGTGTGATCTCGTAAATAGAAGGTGCGATGGAATTATTCTTCAAGGAATCGTGCCTATGATACATGTGGTAATGGCGGGGCCATACTGGGGCTTAGGTTAAGATAAATTTCAAATAGATTCTTTTGCATCTAATGACAGATATTTTTCCTTGAATAAAAGATGACTGTAGTTTATTCATTGTGGGATCATGCCTAGTTGACACATGTCCATCTAAGATCTCATAAAAGTGGGACCAAAGAATTAAAGTGTCGAGAAAATTGTAATTGATCTAGTGGATTGCATGATGCCACTAAGGGAAGTTACATAAGGTTTTATTTATTGCAAGATTGCGCCTGAGAGGCACATGGATTTCTGAGATCATGGGCCCAGATTTCTAAAAATAACAAAAGATGACATAGATTTGTTCCCATCCAACAGCTGGCGTGATGCCTTGATCGAAAGATGCATCAAGTTTAGTCATTGTAGGATCACGCGTGAGTGATACATGTCTAATTCTATCATTGATTTCTTTGACTTTTGTAGGCCGCACAATATGTTGAAACATTTTAAATCAATGGTCATATTTTAAAGTTTCAAATTTTCTGCTAAAAGAGGTTTTGCTGTACCATTGGAGCCATGAATTTTTCAAACACAAAGAAGTAATTGCAGAGCGTGTGGCCATCCTGTACAAAGATTAATGCTAACTATTGGCGAGTTTATACCATAAGTACTATATTTTATGTTTTAAACATTGCAATTTGTAGAGCGACTAAGTGGAGTTAAATTGTGGCATCTTATTTTGTTCTCTGTCATCTTTCGAAGCAAGTAATTTATTCTGTCTGGTTTTTTCTACACCCTATGAATCTGAGTGTTGGTCTTCTTAAAAGCTTAAAGGAATTAGGGTTTTTTGTTTTCAGATAAACCTTTTTGTTACGATACCCTAGCTATTTAAAATGGCTCCACATAGAGAATTCAAGGGAAAGATAGATTATCAGGAAATAGTTGTGTGTGATGACATTCTTTAACAACTAAATATGTCTACAAATGACTCTTCTAAAGTAAATGAATTGTTACCAAGAAACCCTCGATTAATGATAGTAGAGGGCTTATATGATAAGGGTAATTGGATGTGGGATGCCGATGTTGGCATGTCTTGTTTCTATTTGTTCAAAGTGGGTTTTAGTCATAGAAATGCTAATGCTCCTAGTAGCAATATATGGAAATTTGATGTGGGGAAGCTGGTGGTCTGAAATGTTTTCATTGATGTTGGCATCTTGCTTCAAGTAGCCAAGAATTATGACTCAGTGACTAGGGTAGTAAGAGGCGTGGATGTTGATCCTTTGATAAGCATCACTATTTATGAGATCCAGGAAGTTTTCAAATTGAATGAACCCTCTTCCCAGCTTGATGAGATTAATTTTGACACTTTCAATGAAGTATAGAAAGCTCAACGAAATTATTTTAGGAGTGGGCCTCTAAGGTAATTTTTTAACAAGGTTGGAGGATTGAATGTGATGGGTTCAAATACCCTAGAACCATTTAAATTGGATTATTTCAATTTAATGGCAAATGGCATGTATTACTCCTTGAGCCAAATTTTTGGGGATGATGTAGAAACATACATGCCAGTACATTACATATTTATGGTGGTTCACATTATCCATCCTCATCTTGTTGTTATCATTGAATTTTCACCTTTTCTGGTTTAATTAATCCATAATGGTTTAATTGGTATTCAGAGATCAAAGGTTGATAAACCATTTGGATGGTATTCTTTGTTAATGCACATGTTTCTATATAAAGGTGCTATTAATTTTGAAAAGGAAATGGATCTTATGACGACCAAGGATGGAGAAAAAATGCTAGTTCAACTATGGAGTTTGGACTTGTCCTAGGATAGAGAAGATGCCAACTATGTTATTTTTTATAGGTGCTTTGCTTCTAGGCTTAGAGCCATATTGTTTCTTGAAAACCCCAGGATCCCAACAGCTTTGTTGTCTTTCATAAGACCAAAGAAATATGCTAAAGAGATGAAAATAGTACATAATTGGGGGGTCATCATTTTATATCATGTTTTAACTGTGTTTAGAGTGTATGGTTTCAGAGGTACCCCATATGTACTCCCTTACCAAGTCCCTCTAAAATTCGGTATTGCTGAAATAATCAGAAAAATTTGTGGTCTGCAAGAGGCTGCCCTGATACGGAAGGACAGGGGTTCTATTTTTCTATCATCGCTATTTCCCATCAGTTTGTTATCACCAAGGGAAGAGGGGTGCACATGAGTAAATTTTTGAAGCCTTATAAATTGGAAACATCAATGGAAATGTGTGCTGACCCTAAGGGGGTTTTGAGTGATATGCTTAAAAGGAAAACTAGGTGTGTGGCGATGGACCACCAATTCAGCTTCCCTAAGGATGTCATTAGAAATGAATTCAAATTAGAGGACTAGGAAATCAAAAAGGAAAAGTGGCTGGTATATAAGAAAACCCTTGATTTTGGACAATATTTTTATAAGGGTTATAATCCATTAAAGGTTTTTGCGCCTATGGAGAATAAAATTGATTCTTTGATGACACTTTTTGAAGAAATCATGCAAACTCTAAATAAGAAGAAGGATGTAGTTATTAAGTCAGAGCCAGATAAAGCCAACGTTATCTTAATTAAGTCAACATTTTCTAGGCTTATTCCACTAGGTGAATATGTTTTTCACCAAAGCTCAGGATACAATGTAGTGATGCCTAGGGGAGATAAATCCTAGAGGGGTCAACAATTACAAGATGCACCTTCTCTTTCCAAGAAAATGGAAGAAACTTCCACTTCAAAGGGAAAGATGGCAATTCATACTGGTTTTAAAATTCATCCTTCTCCAAAGAGGAAAAGAACAAAAGATGATGTGCAACAAAGTTGAGGTAACTAAAAGGGCTGAAATAGGTTTAACTGTGCCAAAATTTTCTAAGAAAGAGTTGGATGTTATAACCAACAAGGAAAGTGATGAATTCGAGGTTAATGATAGTTTTATTTAAAATCTAGGGCATTTATACAATTCCTGTGGAGAACCCACATTAATCAATTTAAAGAAACATGCCAAAAGAAACAAGAGGAACAACCAAATAGAGATATGGATGATATTGAGGCTGAAGTAAAACATGAAATATTAAAAGAATTTGGAGAGGTCACCCCTGAGGAGGGAACAAAATTTGTCAGAAAGGTAGGAGTCCTCATTCTTCTAGAATAGGATATCATTGATGCTAATGTTTTTGGTACTGTAAGAAAACAAACAAAGACCATACATGATACACAAGAGGAAGTTGAACAAGCCATCAAAGGGGTCATTTTCAGTGAATATCATGATGCCTAGGTTATGTGGTCTCTTAAGAGAGAGGAATATAGAAAAGAGGAATGAAATTATTAAGGCTGACTATTCTAGTCGCCTGATGGTAAGAAGAGTTAGGGAGACCTCAGGTGTGGAAGCATCTAGTGCAATCTTAGAAACTCCCAAGTTTGGTTTGAAAGTGGCAGAAAAGGAGGCCAAGGAAAATGAAGATCTTGGGGTAAAATTGGAGAGAGTCCTCCAAGCTTACAATGAGTAGAAGAAGGTGTTTAGTCAACAAGACAAAATAATTGCATAATAAAGAGGCCAACATTTATCTGTAGAATCTCCTTAGAGGATAATTTCAAGTTATCCTTCCCATCCTTCATCCTCTAGTCCTTTTATAGAGGTCCCTCCTTCCCCTTTGTCATCTATTTCTAACTTAGAAGTAGAACTCAACTTCGAGAGAGAAATATTAAATTCTCAAAGAAAGAGATTAGAAGTCAAAATTGAACAATTGAGAAGGGAAGAATCTATGGTTGATCAAAAGTTTGAGGAGAAGGTAAGGAACACAATTATGATGTTTTTTGAAAGTATAGAGCCTACTTCTATTTATTTGGGCGGGGAAAGAATTATAAGCATTATAAATTCTTTTGAAAAGGACAAGGCTACAATTGATTCAGTTTTGCACAAGTGGATAGGAAGTAATTTTGATTTGAAGTTGTTTTATTATTTATCCAAAAAAGAGGAAAATGATGATGATGAAATAAAAACCACCTATAGGTTTGTCAAAGACTTGTCAGATTTTGAAATAAGGAGGACTATCATGCAAAGGAGAGAAAATATATTAAAATAGGAATAATCTACAATTTGTTTTGAAATATCCCGTAGCATTTTCAAGAAGGATGTTAAATTGAAAATTTAGGAAAAATGGATGTAAGAAATAGATAATGAGTTGTCAAGAAGAATGAACATCATCATCAACCTTGATAGCACTATTTTGTTTGTCCAAACCATGGAAACAATTTAAAGTGCCAAATAGTATTTTGTGTTTTGGAAAAAGGAAGTTCAGCAGTTGAAAATAGTTTGGAATGAGTTGACCAACAAAAATATTGAGATTACCAACTTCCATTGGCCCAATGATGAGGTGTTTACACCATGAAAGAGAGGAATTACCTAAGATAAATAAAATAAATTGGAACATCTCAATGTTCTTCAAACAGGTGGCAGTTTTCCAACTTCCTAGAGTAATCAATAGTTGTAAAAGATTTTGTGAATAAAAAGATGAAGACAAAGGTTCCAGTTCGCGAAGGCAGAGAAGTTTTTAAGTTGTTGGAAAGACCCTGTGGTCCAATAAGTTTTCTTATGAAATCTTCTAACAACTTGACTTTTGGTTCTATTATATTTTGTCTTTCATGATGAGTCACTCTTTGTCCTTACCTAGAAATCTATAGCTTGTTTCATCTTGATTCATACTAGGATTCCAATATTTCAAGGAGTATAAATAGTAGAAGGAAGTATTGTAAAAGGGGTCGGTTAATTAATGATCAGTCATGACTGAATTGCAAGTTCTGATCTAGACTATTGTATTTGAGTTTTAGTATTTTGAGAAAATACTCGATGTATTAAAGCAATATTGATTTATGAAAATATATTTGTAGTCCCTTCTTGATGTTCAATTGTCTTCATATGTACGCTTTGCATTGTTATGAGTTTGAGCTGTAAGGAATTTCAAGTTCATGAATTTGTAAGGAAAATTATTAAATCTATTTCAAGGTTATTTCTAAGGGGAGTATAATTCCTAATACAAGTTTCAGGCGGTTTAAATATTACTTGTGAATTTGATGGATTTGGAATTAAGTTGTAAGGCATCTTGATGTTTCTTGGGTTTAAATTGGCTTTCACTAATCTAGTGAGGTGGAAAGGCATTCAAATTGACTCTGTACCCTCGGATTTGACACTGGTCAAGGTTAGGGTTGCATGAAAACATTTAAAAATAGCCAAAATTTACTTTATAGTTTTTGTATCTTCATGTAGAATACATGTGTGTAAGACACATATCCATTGCATGGTTTGATGAGGAATAGTAAACCAAGCTAGGTGTACACTCGCCTGAGTTTGTTGAGCTCTAAGTGTAGGAGGATTTACTCCTCATTAGTTATTCTTTTCCTTGATAGAATCATAAATTGGGTAGCATAGAGTCAAGCATTGCTGATGTACAAGATTCTGCGAGAAAAATTTCCAACTGATTGGCGACTCTAGTAGGGACTTCAAGGAAAGTGTGCAATTTAAAAGTTTTTCCTTGAAACTCTTGTTTTATCCTGTTAAAATTTTGAAAATTACTATTGTATGTTGTTATCTCATTGGATTATACTTTTTTAGTATTTTCAAAGGGAATTCTCATATCTTTTTCCAACAAGGTTTGGGTGGCAACTCTGATTTATTAGTTTTAGTGTTTGTAAGAGAAACATTAGCAAATCAAGTCTTTTGGGAATTTCATTTTGGTTAGGATGAGAAACACAAGGACATACATGAAGAAAAACCATGAAGATATGTTAGAGGCTGAGCTCCATAAAGCTCCCAAAAGAATTGGTCCAAGAAGGAAGAACCTAGTAATGCTTCTTCTTGGAAACCTAGGTTTGAAGGTCCAAGTCAACCCCTAGGTACTATCCCAGAGAAAAGTACTAATGCTTCCTTGAGTTATGAATCTAGTAGTGTGGGTTACTTTGATAATTTGTATGATGCCACTATACAAGAGAGTACATCACAACAAAAATGAATAATCCAAGTCCAATACAAGGGGAAAAAAGGATAGAAGTGGGGATTCTCAACCTTCTAGGTACCCAAGTATCGGGAATTTTTCTTCAAATCTAATGGATACCCTTATACGAAAGTTGAGGAACAAACCGAGGATGACGTGATAAATTTAAATGACTCCTTGAACTTTGATATAGAAGAAGTTTATGGGGATATTGATCCTTTAAAAAGTGAATTGAAGGAAGAGATGTCTCTCAAACAAAGAAATGAGAAAGATGGAGAGGAACATATTATAAATGGCAAAACTGAAAGAGAAAGTTTGAAGAAAGGGATTTCTTAATTAAAAATGGAAAATCAGGGTTTGAAAGAGGGATTCAAGGGTTTGAATCATGAACTTTTTGGTAATGTGAGTGCCACGAGGAAAGAATGCCAAGATAGAGAATATCTATTGAATAAAAATGATCTCGAGGATGAGGGCCTTGTATTGTGGAAGGTTCTTACTTATGAAAGTTAGAAGCCTCCTAAGGCTCAAGTTTCTCAACAAGACCCACAAGAAACAAATGCAAGCCAAATAATTGCCAATAAGGGAAAATAGAAAATTACTCGAATAAGAATTTCTGAACCTAAAAATGAAAAAGGGGTACTTGAGAATATTTTCTCACTTGATATGGAATTGGAGAGAGCAGGGAAAGCCAAAGATGATATTGCTAAGCTGTTGGAAAGAGAAGAATTAGAATATGTTACTGCTGATATCAAAAGGATGATTTCTATCTTAAATTCTTCCACTCACACAAATTTGGAAAATAATATTACTACAACTACTCAAGATAGGCCTAGATGTAATTTTAAGGTTCAGGCCACTAATGTCAATGCAAATGCCCAAATATTGGGTACAACCTAACGCCTTGCAACATGTTTAGGAGAAAGTGGAGTAGGTGGTACTTCTGGTCATTAATGTTTAGGTGTTCGTAGTAGTAGTCAAAACCTTGGAAATGGTTTTCAAAGGAGACCTATTCATTTGGAGAGGTATAGACAATTATTTTTTGATGGTATCCCAGGCCAATCAAATGTTATCCCAAATAAAATAAGGGACAAGATTCCTAAATTTAGTAGAAATAAGGCAATAATAGGTGAAGAGCACTTGAAAGTATTCACTGAAAAAATGAAAGATTATGAGATTGAACATGAAAATGTTGTTATGAAATTGTTTGTGCAGTCTCTATATGAGGATGCAAGAGATTGGTGCCAGAGGTTACCTGATAATGGTATCTATACATGGGATGATTTTTTAAGTGTTTCAAGGAGCAATATGGTGACAAAATAAATTCTAGTTTCATGTTGAATGAGTTCAACAATATGAATAAATTTCCAAATGAGGGCATAGCTGAGTTCAACATCAGATTTCAGAAGGCTATTTATAAATTGTTCCAAGTATTGAGACTGGTTGAGAATGTGTTCCTCACCACATATTGCAATGCTCTGGATGGAAAGATGGCTTATTTTTTGAGATATAAGGACCCTCATACAATGAGGGATGCTTATACGTTGTCCATAAACATATAGAGTAACATAAGATATTCTGGTAATCTTGGAAAGAGGGATGATGGTAGACTTTGGAAAGAGTCAAAGGGACATTCCACTAAGACTCCTAAAAAAGAGGATAAGATGGACAATCTGGTAAGTGTTGTGAAAGACCTTTCTACCAAGGTAGACAAAAATGAAAATAGTTTTCAAAATAACAGACATCAGTATCAACCATAGGATAGGGATTATAGGCTGTAAGACATGGCTTACAAAACAGGTTGGAAGGATGGTAAGCTTGTGCTAGAGGACTCAACAAATGCAAAAAATAGATAAATTCTCGATCTATTGAAGAAGAATAACATAGACAATGTGGAAAATACTCCTTGGTGTGTGGCTTCCAATATTCCACACTCACCTTTCCAATGTGTGGCTGCTCAATATTTGAGAGATTCAAATGAAAATGGTGAAGAGAGAGAAGGCCAGGGTTATAAGAAGCCCTCGGTAAACATCTGTGTACTTTCTGTTGAAAGTGACTATGGTTATTCAGAACATGATTTAGTAGAAGATATGCATTTTACAATAAATGTTGTAAATACAAAAATGAAGCATGTTCAACTTTGAAGACCTAGTGATGAGGAGGTAAGGTCTCTCACTATTGTTGTAGTGGCTCAGTAAAGAAGCTCATACAATCTTTGAAATAGACAAGTTGATCAAGACAAGAGCAGGTCTAGTTCACTCTTTATCAAAGAAGTTTCCCCTAAGGGATGTACTTAGAATATAGATAGGAGTGGTACAAATGAAAACATGATAGATAAAGAAGGATCTAAGGTAACTACTATTAGTGGAAGTAAAGTCACCCCTACTTGTGAGAATAAGTCAATAAACCTAGAGAAAATAAGGGCAAAAGTGCTTCTGAGGCTGTTGTAACTTTTCCAATTTTTGACATGAAACATGCTTTGTCTCAAATGTAGGTTTATGTGTCATTAGTTGAGATGCTAAATATAAAAGAACACAAAGAGGCTACATTGTCACTCCTTTTATCTCTACCTGATGTACCTAATTCAAGTGCATCAAGTACTTAATCAAAAGGAAAGTAGGAAGAAAACAATGGGCCCCAGATATGTGTTGGGAATATAATTACCCAAGAGCCTTCTTAGGTTGATCTATTCTATGTAAATTTTCTTGTAAATAATATGTTGTTAAAAAATTGTATGATAGACTCTTCGGCTGCTGTAAATATGATGCCTTATGATGTGATCAAGGAGTTCGGCCTAAAGGTTGACACTTCTTTTGGGAGATGTTATGATATGGACAATAGGGAAGTTCCTATGATTGGAACCTTGGAAGGGTTAGAAGTCAAGATTTATGCATTCCCTAAAGCTAATTTTAAAGTGGATATTGTTGTGGTTGATACTCAACCTCATTATAGAATGTTTCTATCAAGGAAATGGGGTGCAATTGTTGGAGGGAATGTATAGTTAGCTCTGTCTTTTGATACCATTTCAATAAATGAAAGTGAGGTCAAGCTATATCGAGAGCCACGTGCTCTATTGATTGTTGAGAAATTTGACACAAAGATGTTGAATTGTTTCCTAGATGTAGATATGGAGAATTTTAGAATTGAAAAGGTTCAGCCATAATGGAAGAATACTGACCCCCTAGTGGAAGATTCTAAATTGAAACAACAAAGTGGCTTGTGTAAAATGTACTTTGATGAAGCCTATTCCAAAGAAGGATCATGGGTTGGTGTCTTGTTCATTTCTCTATCAGGTACTACTTTTAAATACTCTTTCTTGTTATCTTTTCAGTGTACAAATAATACCATTGAATATGATGCCCTATTTTTGAGTTAGATATTACTACTAGGCATGGTATCAAGTGTCTAAAAGTTTTTGGGGATTCTAAGCTAGTAGTAGCACATGTCACATCCTAGTATGCTGTAAAAAAATGATAGATTAAAGTTGTACAAGTATGTTGTATGAGAATGTATTGAATTGTTTAATACCTTCAACATAAAATGGAATGAAAGGTCAAAAAACATCATGGCTGATTTCCTAGCCAATGTTCTTTAAAAAATGATGATTTGACCTTAAGTGGGGCATCAATTTTGGAATTTAAGAGTAGACCAGTTGTGCCTGACAATGTTTACAACTAGAAAGTATTTGAGGATGACCAAGATGTCCTCAGGTTTATCCAGTGTCTTGACCCTTATGAAGGACAACATATAGATTGAAATTCCCTAGTTGAGGTCGTTGATGGCAAGGACATGGTTTTTGGTAATGAGCTTGTTCAGTTAAGTTATAATCAGATCCCTAAGGGGGTGGTAGAATTAGAAACATTGTTCAGTGACAAGGATAATTATATGTCAAAGAGGAGTAGGTATAAAATTGAGGACATGGAAGAAGTGAATTTAGGATAAAAAACAACACCTCAGAATGTATATATTTGAAAGAAGTTAGATTCCCATGTTAGGGCATATTTAATAAAATTATTAAGAAAAAATAACATGTGTTTGCATGGTCATATGAGGACTTAAAATCCTATGGGGAGGACCTTTTTAAGCATGAAATCCCACTAAAACTAGATATTACACCATTTAGATAGAAATAGAGACCAATTAACCCATTGTTAGCCCCCAAGATGCAAAAATAATTGATGAAGTTGAGAGTTGAGAGTTGCAGGAGTTATACAGCCCATAAGACATTCAACCTGGGTTTCCAACTTGGTCCCAGTAAATAAAAATAATGGTGACATAATTCTTTGTGTTAACTTTAGAAATTTAAATATTGAATCTCTAAAAGACAACTATTCTCTGCCTAACATGGATGCAATGTTGCACAAAGTTACTGGTTGTGATTTACTATCAATGATGGATGGTTTTTCAGGTTACAACCAAGTACTAGTGAAAGAATCAAAGTAGTTTAATACTGCATTTACTACTCCTTGGGGGATATATGTGTATGTTAGGATTCTGTTTGGTCTCATGAACATAGGGGCAACATTCCAGAGAGTTATGGATGTTGCATTTAAAGAGTTTGTTGATTTATTTATAGTAATTTATCAAGATGATTTAACAACATATTCCAAGAAGGAAGAAGATCATTGTGGTCATTTAGAAAAGGTTTTTAACAAAGCCTTTTAATATGGTGTTTCATTGAATCCTAAAAAATGTCAATTTGCATTCATAGAAGAGAAGTTACTGGTACATATCGTATCAAAAGAAGGAATGAGAATTGACCCAGAAAGAATAGAAGAAATTCAAAAGGTCACTGCTCCAAAGAATGTTAAGGGAGTACAATCTTTCTTAGGAAATATTAATTTTGTTAGGAAGTTTATTTCTTATTTTTCAGAAATTGTGAAGCCTATAATAATTTTTTTAAAGAAGGATGCAAAGTTTAAGTGGGATGAAGAGGCATAGTGTGCCCTCAAAAAAATCAACAAGGAAATTCAAGAAGTTGTTGTTTTGAGGTCTCGTGATTACAGTAAGTCATTCTCACTATTTTCCTTTGCATATTTTCATACAATTGTAGTTGTGTTATTGCAAAAGGATGAAGAGGTATATGAACATTCTATTGCATTTTTCTTTAAATCTCTCCAAGATGCAGAGTTAAATTATGAGGTAATGGAAAAGAAAACATATGCCTTAGTTAAAGTTGTGAAGTCATTCAGACCTTATCTGGTCTATGAAAAAGTAATTGCATATGTGCCTCATGCAGCAGTCAAAGACATTCTTACCCAATCAGAAGTTATTGGAAAATGGTGCAAATGGATCAACAGGGTTCAAGAATTTAATTTAGAAATCCATATTACAAAATTGGTGCATGGATTAGGCTTGGCCAAGCTTATGGCTGAACAAAATATGGGTTGTATTAAAATAAATAATGTGGGAATATAGGACATGATACTAACTAGTATTGAAAAACAACCTTGGTGTGTTGACATTGTATATTTCATCAAGAATGCCAAATGCCCCTAATGCCATTGCTAATAATCAAAAAAGAACTCTCAGACTATAAGCCCAAAATTACACACTAGTACAAGGAGAATTATATTGGAAAGATAGATATGATTTTCTATTTTTGTGCTTAGATAAATGGCATGCTGATAAGACGTTAAAAGATCTATGCATGCTGGTGTATGTGGTGGCTATTATTTTGCGATGACTACTTCCCACAAGATCTTAAGGGCTAGTTACTTTTGGCATTGCTTAATTAATGATTATTTTAAATTTGTGAAAAAGTGTGAAGTATGCCAGAAGATTTCTTCCAAGTTGAAATATCCAGGTGCCTTGATATTAAATCTTGTACAGGTTGAGGCCCCTTTTACCATGTGGGGAATTGATTTTATCATAGACTTTGCAGAGAAATATAGTGGTGGACATAGTTGGATCCTAGTTGCCACAAATTATTTTACAAAATGGATTGAGGAAATTCCTACCAATAAAGAAACTAGAAAGGTTGTGATTGAATTTTTGATGGATAATGTGCTGACCAATTTTTGTATCCTTGTGAAGTGGGTAATGGATAATGCAATATGTTTTAGGTAAAAAAAGTTTTAGGAGTTTTGTGATGAAAATGGAATTGTGATATCATACTCTTCTCCATACCATCCATAGGCTAATGGATAGGCATAATCAAGTGATAAGAGCATTCTACAGATTTTGAAGAAAACTCTAGGGACAAACAAAAGAGCCTAGCATTCAAAGTTGAAATTAGATTTATCGGTTGATAGGGTAGCTGTAAAAAGGGCTAATGGGAAGTATCCTTATGAGTTGGTGCATGGAGTGCAAGCCAGATTACCATTAAATAAATTACTTCATGTTTATAAATTTATCATGGATGAGGAATTGGAAGTGAATGATGCCTTACATGACAGAATGGTTCAATCGGTTGAGCTAGATGAGGTCAGAAGGGAAGGAAAGAGGAAAAACATGAAAATTCAATAGAAAATGAAGTATTTGTTTGACAACAAAGCCAATAGATGAATATTTTATCCTTGTAACATTGTGTTGTAGTGGAATGCTAGAGCTAAAGATAAGGGAAAACATAAAAAGTTTGAATCCTTATGGTTAGGACCTTATATTATTCATCAAATATATGGTAAGGATTTATATTTTTAAAAAATTTAGATGATGAGGTATTGGAGTTGCCAGTGCATGGAAAATTCCAAAAAAATTTCTTTAATTGAGCTTTCTTTTCCTTGCATGGTATTCATGTATTTATGTACAGGTTGTAGGTTTGTGTATTTTTGTTGTGTGTTGCAGGGTAGTTTTCTTCTGTGTGTGTGTGGTCTACGTCAAAGAGTCTAGATTATTGCATTGATCTTGCAATCAAACATACTCAATCAGAGCCATTGTTTGGACTGTAATTGTTTTAGAGCTAAGTATTTGTATGTTATGTTCGTGCTCTCCCCTGAGGTCCTGTCTATTTTTTTTAGCTTTGGTTACTTTTTGTTTCAAAAAACCCTAAGTCTCTCATACCTTTTATGTCTATCTGTTACTTTTGGGGTCACTTAAGCTATTCTTTTACAACATGTGTCTTAAGGTATCATGGTAAAGGTACTTTTTGCTTTGGGTCCTAATTCATAGTGGTGCCCGTGTTCCAATTTTTCCTAAGTCTATGTCCCTGTAATATTTTATACCTCAAGAGATATCGAGAAAGTTAAGTAAATCTAATGGTTGGCACTTTCCCTTGATCAAAAGATGTATGAAGAATATCCATCAAGGCACCGCGCCCATGTGACAATTGTCCTTTCTAAATTGTGGGGCCAACATTTTCAAAGCTGAAGGTAGAAAGATCATGGTTAGATTAAAGTAAATCTAACAGTGGGCGTGATCCCATAAATAGAAGATGCGATGAAAATATTATTTGAAGAATGACGCCTATGAGATACATGGAAATGGCAGGGCTAGACTGGGGCTTAAGTTAAGATAAATTTCAAACATATTCTTTTTCATCTGACGACAGGTGCTTTTCCTTGAACAAAAAATTAGTATAATTTATTCATTGTGGGATCACGCCTAGTTGACACATGTCCATCTGAGATCTTGTAAAAGTGGGGCTAAAGAATTAAAGTGTCAAGAATATTGTAATTGATCTAAAGGCTCGCGTGATTCCAATAAGGGAAGTTGCATAAGGTTTTATTCATTCCGAGAGTGCACTTGAATGACATGTGGCTTTTTGAGATTGTGGGTTTGGGGTTCTGAAAAGAACTAAAGATGGCATAGATTTGTTCCCATGTAACGACTAGCATGATTCCTTGATCCAAAGATGTATCATGTTTACTCATCGTGGGATCATGGTTGAGTGAAACCTGTCTAATTTAATCATTTATTTCTTTGACTTCCATGGGTCGCACGATATGTTGAAACGTTTTAAATTAATGCTCATGTTTTAAAGTTTCAAATTTTCTTCTGAAAGAGGTTTTGTTGTACCATTAGAGCCTTGAATTTTTCAAACATGAAGAAGTAATTATAGAGTGTGTGGACATCTTGTCAAAAATTAATGCAAATTATTGGTGAGTTTATACCATAAGTACTTTGCTTTATGTTTCAAATGTTATGATTTACATGATGACTAAGTGGAGCTAAATTGTGCAACATGTTATATTTTTCTCTGGCATCAAGTAAGTTATTATGTTTGGTTTTTTTCTACACCCTATGAATCTGAGTGCTCATCTGGTTAAAAGATTAAAGGAATTAGGGTTTTTTGTTTTCAGTTAAACCTTTCTATTACAGTACTTTAGCTATTTAAAATGGCACCGCATAGATAATTCAAGGGCAAGATAGATTATCAGGAGAGAGATATGTGTGATGACTTTCTTGAAAAACTAAATAGGCCTACAAATGAATCTTCTAAAGTAAAGGAATTGGTACAAAGAAACCCTTGATTGGTGATAGGTGAGGGCATGTATGATAAGGGTAATTGGATGAGGGATGTCGATGTTGACATGTATGGTTTGGCTTTGTTCACAGTGGGTTTTAGTTAGGGAAATGATTATGCTCCTAGTAGCAACATATGGAAATTTGATGTGGGGAAGCTAGTGGTCCCAAATGTTTTCATGGATGCTGACATCATGCTTCAAGTAGCCAATAATTATGACCCAGTGACTAGGGTAGTAAGAGCTGTGGATGTTGATCCTTTGATAAACATCACTACTGATGAGAGCTAGGAATTTTTCAAATTGAATGAATCCTTTGCCCAGCTTTATGACTTTAATTTTGACTCTTTCAATGAAGTATACAAATCTCAGAGGAATTATTTCAGGAGTGGGCCTCTAAGGAAATTTTTTACCAAGGTTGGAGGATTGCTTGTGATGGGTCCAAATACCCTAGAAACATTTAAATTGGATTATTTTGATATGATGGAAAAGGGTATGTATTAATCCTTGAGAAAATATTTGGGGATGATGTAGAAATAGAGATGCTAGTACATTACATGTTTATGATGGTTCAGATTCTCTATCCTCATCTTGCAGTTATCTTTGACTTTGCACATTTTGTAGTTGATTTAATCCATAATGATTTAATTGGTATTCATAAATCACTAGTTGATAAACCATTTGGATGGTATTCTTTGTTAATGCACATGTTTCTATATAAAGGTGCTAGTTATTTTTAAAAGTAAATCGATCTTATGAGGACCAAGGATGGAGAAGAAATGTCAGATAAAATATGGAGTTTGGACTTATCTTGGGATAGAGAAGATGTCATCTATGTTATTTTTGATAGGTGCTTTTCTTCTAGGCTTACAACCTTATTGTTTCTTAAAAATCCCAAGATCCCAAAAGCTTTGTTGTCTGTCATAAGACCAAATAAATATGCTAAAGAGATCAAAATACTAAATAATTGGGGGGACGTCATTTTATATCATGTTTCAACTGTGTTTAGAGTGTATGGTTTCAGAGGTACCCCATGTATACTCCCTTACCAAATCCCTCTAAAATTTGGCATTGCTAAAATAATCAGACAAATTGGTGGTCTGCAAGAGGTTGGATTGACAAGGAAGCTAGGTAGGGGTTCTATTTGTCCTACCATCACTATTTCCCATCATATTATTATCACCAAGGGCGGATGGGTGCACATGAGAAAACATTTGAAGCCTTATAGATTCGCAACATCAGTGGCAAGGTGTGTTGACCCTGAGGGGGTTTTGAGTGATATGTTTAAAAGGAGAAATAGGTGTGTGGTGATGGACCACCAAATCCACCTGCCTAAGGATATCATTAGAAATGAATTCAAATTATAGGCACAGGAAATAAAAAAGGAAAAGTGGCTAGTATATAAGAAAACCCTTGAGTTTGTATAGTGTTTTGATAAGGGTTAGGATCCAATCAAGGATTTTGAGCCTATGGAGAAGAAAATAGATTCTTTGATGACGCTTTTTGAAGAAATCATGCAAACTCTAAATTAGAAGAAGGATGTAGTCATGAAGTCAGAGCCAGATAAGGCCAAGGTTATCATAAGTAACTAAATATTTGTAAGGCTTGTTCCACGAGGAGAATATTTTTTTTACCAAAGGTTAGGATACACTGTAGTGATGCCCAGGGGAGATACATCCAAAAGGGTTCAGTAATTACAATATGCAACTTATTTTTCCAAGAAAATGGAAGAACCTTCCACTTCAAAGGGAAAGAGGAAAATTGATATTGGTTTTGAAATTTAGCCTTCTCTAAAAAGGCAAAGAACAAAAGAGGATGTGTAGCAAAGTGGAGATAGATATTCACCTTATCAGTCCCCATTGCACATTGATGAACAAGGAGTAGCATAGAAATTTCTACAGATGGGAAGCATGGTGCATATTTGTGTCACTCATCAAGAAACTCAGGAAGGATTGCAAGAAGCACCCAAAAGGGTTGAAATGAATTTATCTCTGGTAGAATTTTATCGTAAAGATTTGGATCCTAAAACCAAGTAGGCAAGTGAGGAATTCTTGAAAGATGAAAGTTTTATAAAAGCCAGGGAATTCATACAATTCATGTGGAGAATCCACATTAATTAATTTAAAGAAATATGCCAAATGAAACAGGAGGAACAACCAAATATAGATATGGATGATATTAAGGCTAAATTAAAACATGAAATGTTAGAAGAGTTTGGAAAGATTACCCCTGAGGAGGGAAGATAATTGGTCAGAAAGCCAGGAGTCCTAGTTATTCTACAATGGGATATTGTTAATGATATTGTTTTTGATGTTGTAAGGAAACAAACAAATACCATACATGATACATAAGAGGAAACTGAACAAGCCATCAAAGGGGTTACTTTCAGTGAAGGTCATGATGCACTGGTCATGTGGTCTCTTAAGAGAGAGGAAAATAGGGACAGGAATGAACTTGTTAAGGCTGACTATTCTGATAGCCTGATGGTAAGCAGAGTTGGGGAGATCTCAGGTGTGGAAGCATCTGGTGCAATATTAGAAACTGCCAAGTTCAGTTTGAAAGTGGCAGAAAAGGAGGCCAAGGAAAAGGAAAATCTCAGGGTAAAATTTGATACAGTCATCCAAGCTTACAATGACCAGATGAGCTGATTAGTGAACAACTCAGAATAATTGCACAATTAAGAGGCCAACAATCAATCACAAAATATCCTCAGAGCACAATTGACAGTTGTCCTTCCCAACCTTTTTTCTCTAGTCGTATTATAGAGGTCCCTCCTTCCCCTCTACCCTCTAATTCTAACTCCTAAGTAGAACTCAACTTGGAGAGAGGAAAATTAAAAGTTGAAGGAAGGAGATTAGAAAAGGAAAGTGAATAATTCAGAGGGGAAAAATCTATGGTAGATCAAAAGTTTGTGGATAAGGTAAGGAACACAATTATGAAGGTTTTTTAAAGTATAAAGCCTACTTCTATTTGTTTGGGTGGGGAAATAATTGTAAGAATTCAAAACTTGTTTGAAGAGGACAAGGCTACGATTGAGTCAGTTTTACACAGGTAAATAGGAAGGAAGGTTAATTTGAAGTTCTTTTATTCTTTATCCACAAAAAGAGGAAATTGTTGATGATGAAATAAAAACCACCTAAAAGTTTGTCAAATACTTGTTAGATTTTGAAATGAGGAGGACTATCATCCAAAGGAGAGAAAATATATTAAATAGGGAATAATCTATAGTTTGTTTGGAAATATTCCCTAGCATTTTCATGAAGGATGGTAAATTGAAGAGTAAGGAAAAATGGATGGAAGAAATGGATGGTGAGTTTTCAACGAGAATGAAAAACATCATCAACCTTGATAGAACCATTTTTTTGTTCAAACCGTTGAAAAAATTGAAGGTGCCAAATCATATTTTGGGTTTTGGAAAAGGGAAGTTTAGCGGTTTAAAATAGAATGGGATGTGTTGAACAGAAAAAAGATTGAGATTGCTAACTTCCCTTGGCCCAATGATGAGGTATTTATAGCATGGAAGGGAAGACTTACCTAAGATTAATAAAAGAAAAAGGAACATCTCATGGTTCTTCCAACAGGTGGTAGTTTTCCAACTTCCTGGAGTAATCATCAGTTGCAAAAGATTTTGTGCATAAATAATAGAAGAAAGTATTGTAAAAGGGGTCGGTCAATTAATGAACAATCAAGTCTGCAACAATATAGATTAATGAAAATATATTTGGACTCCCTTCTTGATGTTCAATTGTCTTCCGTTGAGTGCTTTTAATTTTTATGAGTTTGATCTCTAAGGCATTTCAAGTTCATGAATTTGTAAGGCAAATTATGAAATATGTTTTAAGGTTATTTCTAAGGTGAGTAAAATTCCTAAGAACAAGTTTTAGGGGGTTTAAAAATTACATGTGAATTTGATGAATTGGGAATTAAGCTGTAGAAGGTCAGTTGTAAGGCATCTTGATTTTCATTGGGTTTCAATAGGTTTTCACTAATATAGTATGGTGGAAAGGAATTCATATTGATTATGTACCCTAGGATTCAACACTTGTCAAAGTTAGGGTTGCATGACAACATTTAAAAATAACCAAACTTTACTTTACAATTTTTTGTATCAGCATGTAGAATATTTCTGCCTGAGTTTATGGAGCTCAAAGTGTAGGAGGATTTACTCCTCGTTATTTGGAATTTTACTTAATAGAATCATAAATTGTGTAGCATAGAGTCAAGTATTGTTGATGTACCAGATTCTACAAGAAAAAGTTCCAACAATATCCATGTCGACAAGAACATCAACCAAGTCCTTCTATCACTACCCTTACTCCTTTATGCTATGCTCCACATGTTGATATAATATTTTCTCAAAAACAGCGTCTAACCACCGATGGAGATTCTTCATACATCACCTTAGACATTGCATTGTAGAACACCAACTAATAGTTTCTCTAGAAAATGTGAAAACATAACCTGTAGTAGACCTTTTCTTGTCCAAATACCCACCTAAATCAGAATCTGTGAAACCTTGTAACTATATTTCACCCTTTCCAAAGCATAAAAAAATATCATAAGTACCTTTTAGGTATCTCAGAATATATTTGACAGTCTCCCAATGTTATTTTCACAGATAGCTCATGAATCGGCTTAAGACTCCCACTGCATGAGCAATATCTGGGCGAGTGGAAACCATAGCATACATGATACTCCCAACTATAGACATTTAAGGGGTATAATCCATTAAATCTTGATCCTCTTGATTTTTAGGACTCATATCAGCAGACAAGGGAAAATGAGAAGCCAAAGGTAATGTTACCAATTTTGCTTCTAACATCGAAAACCTATCCAAGACTTCTTCAATCTATTTTTTTGGTGATAACCTTAGTTTTTTGTAATGCCTATCCCTTGTAATGGTCATGCCAACTATTATCTTAGCTTCCCCTAAATCCTTCATGGAAAATTTGCTGGCTAATTGTGCCTTTAATTCATGAAAAATTCTAATACTAGTGTCGATCACCAATATATCATCCACATAAAGGAGAAGTATGAAAAACTAACCATTAAGAAACTTCTTATCATACACACAAGGATCAACCTCTAAGTGTATTTACTTATTCTCAATTGTGATTTGATCAAATTTTAGATACCATTGGCAAGGGGCTTGCTTGAGCCCATACAAGCTCAGCTTCAATCGATAGCAGAAGTGTTGTTGTCCCTTCCTGACAAAACCTTCAGGTTGCTGCATATAAAATTCTTCATCAATATCTCCATTGAGAAATATTGTCTGGATGTCCAATTGTTCAAGTTCAAGATCCCACGCTGCCACTAGACCCAACATAGTCTAGATTGTATTCATTTTTACCACCAGAGAGAAAATTTGATAAAAATCTATACCCTATTGTTGACCATAGCCTTTAGCGACAAATCTTGCTCGATAATGAGCTTGTCCTCCATCCTCCTCTTTCTGCTTGTATACCCATTTATTCTTTAGTATTTGTCTATTAGGAGGTAATGGGACCAAATCCCAAGTTTGATTTTCAAGACTCTATTTTGCATTAGTTTACTCCTCGAAAACTATGAAAAGTGTTATACATTTTCTATATACTATGGTCTCCTACTTGATATCTATTAAAATGATTTTTTCCTAGCAAAAATCATCTCCTCTCGCAATGTCTGATGCCAATTTTTACAATTAAAAGCTTTACATGAAACATGTTATAATTTTCTGGCTTTGTCTGATCATAAACAAGTAACATAGGTTCTACCTCTTTTGCAAATAGTAATTCATAATCGGAGAATTTAGCAGGGACTTTCCTCTGTCTTGTAGACCTTCTTAAACCATTATTATATGCAAGATTATCACTGCTATTAGCAGTAGTTATTTGTTGTATACCTTGCTGGTATGTCGCACTTTCACCTTCGAATCCATTGAATGTGGGAGAAACTTTGTTGGAAGAAACCAACTGCAGCTTTTCATGTTGTTGTAGACAAAACCAATTTGCCCCCAAATCCCTCACGTAGCTGCAAGTTTGAGGATAGGGGAGATCTTTGTCCTTATCCATAGAAGGGGCACGTGTAGATTCAATGGACTAAGCAAATCGGGATGTTTAGAAAATGGAGTCCTTCACATAATTTGTGGCTTTCAAATAGCCTCCATCATCTAAAATGTGTGGTGAAGAATGTGTTGGGCATAGACTGTCTAGAGATCGGTTATTATTCTCTTTGGAAATTGTATTGAAAACGTCCATATTTCCTACAACCATGCGGAGAAATTGAATAGTTTCCTACATATCCCTTTGACTGGCACTCTCATTGTATGTTGAATGTATACTGGGTACTCGCCGTGTAAAATATTTCTTGTATAGACCATCCATTTTTGTGTATCCTAGGTCAGAATCACTATGAGAGGAGGTTTATTCACCATTATCAGGAAACATGGGCTATGTTTAAATGAAGATTATGTGGAATGTTGAATGTTTGGATGCGGAATATATGTAAGCACTGGAAGCATAGAAATTATTTACATTGCAGGTGTGGAATTTTTCTAAACATTTGAAGAGATACCCAATAATTCATTATATCAAATAGAGACACATATTCCTGTGATTATGCTTGTTGGTTGTTGAAGGCTCAGAAAATTTTTTCATTGAAAATCATATCACAACTACAAATGATCTTCTTTCTATTAGGATCTTGTAATCTAAAACCATATTCATCTTCTCCATATCCAACATAGATATATCACTGCTATTTGGAATCCAATTTACTCCATTTTCCTTTGGGAATATGTGCATATGTTTCATATCCAAATACCTAGATGTGTGAATAGGAAATCCTCCTTCCAAGCCATTCCTCTTCCGAAATACCAAAATCCAAACCAGATGAAGGCGTCTGGTTGATCAAGTAGATTTTTGTATTGTAGGCTTCTGCCGAAAATTCCTTGCCTAAACCTGTATTTGAAAGTATGCATCTATCTTTCTCCACAATTGTTATACTCAATTTCATGGCTGCTCCATTTTCTTGAGGTGTAAATGGAACAAATTTTATCTGACAAATACCAAATTATCAGTACAAAAGGATTAAAATTATAATGAAAAAAAATCACCACCATTATCATTTTGTAAATATTTTATTTTATGCCCAATCTAATTTTCAACGGAAGCTTTAAAAATCTTAAACTTATTAAATACATCAGACTTCTTATGAAGCATAAATATCCACACTTTCCTTGTACAATCATCAAGAAAGGTAACAAAATAATTAGCTCCGCCAATAGAACTTACCTCGGTCGGTCCAAAAACATCAAATTAGACAAGTGCTAATGGTGTATCCTTCTTCTCATGTTATATTTTTATAAAACTCACTCGCTTTTTCTTTCCATGAAGACAATGGCTATAGAATGGTAAATCAAGGGATTTGAGACCTGGTAGTTGTTCTTGATGAACTACAACTGATTTTAAGTTTGAAGTCATTTGTTGATAATAAACTGAGTTATAGATATGATGATTGACATTATCAGTTGATATATTGTAATTGATGTCAACTTTTTTGCGTATCATAATGGTAGAAAACATCTATTATGAATTGGAGAACTAGAACACACAAAGTTTATGTGGTTGATAAATGAAGTGTTCTATATACAATAAGAGACATTGGACACTGATTAAAACATAGTGTATACCGAACACAGTGATAACCAAACTAGGGATCACCAACACAACACGGTATTAACCGAGCAGTTAATTCAAACCGAGGTCGACTAGAATGCTGAGCTAGAAATTGATGATTTCAAGGTAAAAGATTAAGTTTGTGATGTTGATCAAACAATTATGAAAATTCAAGGAACATTGGATGACAAATATTTAAATGTGTTTTTAGCACAACTATCGATGATGGTTTAAGCAAAAAAATCAATGATGGAGATTAAGTGGCAAAATCTGAATGATGGAAATTAAATGAGCTATGATGTCTATATAAGAGACAAGATATTCATTATGAAATACACATGACGCTATGATGCGCACATGAAAAGCTTATGCATGACTGATCAGACTGGTTAAATACATAACCAATTGTTTTCTATAGACATTACCGAGCGACAGCGGAAAGAGCATTACTGAGCAGAATAGAGTATGGTGAATCAGATGAATTGAAGTGAATAAATTTATCAGAGGTATTATGTACTTAACATAGATATGAAAATCTACAAAACACAGTTGTATTTGAATCAAATCATTATTGTATAAGTTTAACCATTGTTATAGATAAATCTCTTAACTGAGCAAGACGCGAAAGTCTTTATTATGACATTGTAAAGAATGTTGAGTTTTTTCTTGTTGACCCCATAGTGAATTCATGGTCAAGAGTGAACTGTTAGTTTTAAATCCTCTAACCAGGTCACATTTAACAATGTGCATTGTAAACTTTAATAGGGTTGGCTCTTCACTGAGCTCACTTCAGAAGAGTGAAATATTTTGAGTTACCAGTCTGAGGTGGTTTTTCCCTTAGCAGGGTTTCCACGTTAAAAATCTATGTGTCAATGTGCATGAATGTTGTGGATTTTTATTTTTCTTTACACTTTACTTTATTGACATTGATCGGTAATCATAGTATTAATTTAATGATACTCGGTAAACAACTATAAGACACATTTTATATTTCACCGAGCTGAGTTATATGTTTGAATTTGTTTTTATATACATCTAAAGGAATTTGGGACTGTAGGATAATTGGGAGCTAACTGATTCACCCCCCCCCCTCTCACTTATTCTAACAGTTCTTACTTGTGCATAATGTCAAAGACCTTCTTACTGATGTGACCAAGCCTTTGATGTCAAAGCTTTGAATTGTTGTCCTCAACTGTCATGGAAGCTCCCAATTCACCAATAGTTTCTACAATGTAGACACTACTGTAACACCCCAAAATTGGCATCTTGCAAACCCTAACCAATTTTGTTGCATTTGTCATTCTTCTGAATCATCAAAGTCCTATTGTACTAGGCAATTCTGAGTTTTAACTGACTCTACTCAACCTAAGTGCCAAATGTAGAAAATCCTAAATCTACATTAATCATACATTATATTTAATTCATAAATATCTATTGGCTAAACAAACCCTCTAATTATAAAGTCCTAGCACTTTAATTAAATTAAATTCACCTCTTTTAGCTCAAACACATAAAAAAGGAATTAAATAATATTTAATTATTAAATAAATATCCTCATTTCAATAATTGAATTTAATTATTCAGATAATTGAGAAAAAGCAATCATGAGGTCATATTTATTCAATTAATTCAATATTGTCAACAAAACCTGTTCTTGAGTTCAGAATTGGAAACTTCTCTTTAATTATGCTTTAAAGAGAAAGAAAACATATAAATCAAATAAAACAATTAAAATCAAAGAAAGAAAACAGTTAAAGCAAAGAGAAAACAATTTATTGTATTCTTTTAAATAAAGCTTTCTATTCTAAACTGGCTTTTCTATCTGTTTTATTTCAAAAGAGGAAACTTTCCATTCTGA
>MU224581.1:510699-521911 GCA_018584345.1 Thuja plicata | reverse complement strand
TTCAATTCTTAGAATAATCTTGCATTGTATTGCATTCATGGAGAAAAATCCTTCATTCCTAGATTGGTCTATGGTTGTGAGACTCTCATTCTGAGAGCTATTTTGAAAACCCCATCTGGATAGAAGGCAACAGGTCGAATCATGCAGGCAGACATGATGAATAATCTCATATTCAGTCTTGTGTGTATCTGGTGAAGATGGACTATGTTGAAGCGTATGGTGAGTTAACAAGGCCAAATTTACCACATACATTTCTGGCGCCCACCGTCGGGCAGGTACATTCCATTCTAGCCTCATTTTATTTCACTTTTTTTCATTTTTTTTTTTGTCCGTACTTCCATACTACTCTATTCTAATTTCACGTGACCTTATGAGCATCTCGCGTGAACTTTCTAGTTCTTCGCGTGGCTCTCTGCACTTCTTCGCGTGATCTAGCATACATTATTGTGAAAAATTACACACCAGAGCTTTCATTTCATATTTTCTTGTCTCATTTTTCTAACCATCTGCTATTTTCTGACATCTGTGTTTCTCTAATTTTATCTTTTGAAATAGCTTAAAGGTGGTTTGCAGGACACTGAGATAAAGAAAAGCCATTATAAACTTCTAACGCATTTATTGCAGGACGTTGATATAAAGAAAAGCCATTATAAAATTCTAACGTGTTTATTGCAGGACATTGATATGAAGAAAGGCATTACAAACTACTAATGGGTTTATTGCAAGATGGTTGTCGAAGACCTTGCTTGTTTTCACAAATTCTTATGTCTGATTTTAGTATTTAAAATACACTTTGGTTGGTGCTTAAAATGAATCATTGTCTTGTGTGATTGAAGTGTTTTTTAGATTGTAATCCTAAGAACTACATGAACATATCCTCTCCCCTTTCCTTTATGGATCTTGGGTGTAAGAGAATTTCATGTGATTCTTCTAGAGTGGCTACCTCCCGAGAGCTTTAACAAAGACGGTGAGAGTGGATGCCCAACCGGTAACAGGCTAAAGTCAAGCCCTTCCAAACCAGTATAAAAAAATGCTATTGTGATTAGTGTCACAATAGATAGGTGTGAATTTGTTGTGGAAACCAAAATCTCCTCCAGTACCCTAGTGGTGTGTTAAAGTCCCAACATCATTAAGGTGAAAGCCTTGCTTTGAAAGGATTGGGAGAGCCCCCTTAATTGGGAAAATGACTTGATCACAACCACCTGAACAGATGTCCTTACTAAAAACTGTTGTTCTAGTTTCAAAAAACCCTCTATCTATTGGCGCGGAAGGTCAGAGACTGACTAAGATGCCCCACACTCTTACGACTATTAGTAGAGACAACAGGCTTTTGGGAAGAAATTCCTTTGGGGTTCGAAGCTTGGTGTGCCTGAGAAGTGAGTGCACATGTAAGGAGGAGCCCATGCCTCCAAGATTCTAAGTTGTTCGCTAAGAGTAGGTGTAGCTGAACTTCAGTTCAAGTGAGGATTTGACAGATACTATCCTAGCTATCCTAGGATTGTGATGTTCCTGTTCTGGTACTACAAACATTCTGTTTAATGTGTTTTTCGTGGGTGTATCATTTGAACAATCAAAACTATCATCAAAACACACAAACTATCAATCTTGAACATGTCCAAAACAATCTATAACTTGAACTATCTGTCAGAAAAAAACATGATTTTATCTTGGGAAACACAAACTGGTCTCAACAGTCTGATTCTGTAAATGTTCTTTTTTCAAAATTTGCATAGTTTCATGTGACATTTCCCAATCTTCGCATCATTCTCTGAGAATCTTTGCGCGATACGCTATAAATTGTCATGTGACATTTGGTGACGATATTGTTATTCAATCATTTTTTTTCTTTACCAGTCTATGTCATTCTTTGGGCGATACTGCAAAGTTTCACGTGCGTCGGTGAGAATATTCGCGTGAAAGAGCATTTCTTCACGTGAATCTGGTATCTTTTTTTAAAAATAGAAAGCTAATTTTTGTCAGTCAGGTGTACTTCTATCAAATCTGGTCTCTGATATGGGTCTGTTTTTCTACCCTCCATCTTCACACAGTCTGAAACTTGGTTTCTTGGGTTGAGAATTACATGATTCTTGCTTAAACTGGTCTCATCTCATGTCCTTTTTAGTCTCTTTCATCTATGTTGTCATGCCTTGTGTCGTAATAGTCATTTCTTGGTTGTTCTAGCCTCATCTCGAATGATTTTCACCAAGGATACTTCACCTTTTGGCACATTCTATGCAATGACATTGAGAGAGTTTCAAGTTTGGTCCTATTTCACATCCCTTGTTCAAACTTTGTCTATGACTATCACAACTCAAAGTGGAAAAACATTTCCTTTAATCAATCAAGAAAAATCTGTGCTTTCCACACCATTATCGGCTACATCTAGTGAGGAATCATCTCGATCTCCTTCCCTGATACGTTGACCTTTCATCAAACAGTCATTTCCAGTGGATTTTAGTTAGGTTGGAAATCCTTTGTTCCGAGAAGACCCAAATTCAGAGAACACTCAATCTTTTCATACCAAGTCTTTACACCTTGAATCCTTGCATTTTGGCAAGATGGAAAATCATAGCCAATCAGGTGAGGTTAGAAGAAATGACCTCTTTAAAACTTGGGATAAGTCCCATTCTCAAGACCCCCCTAACAATGTAGAAGCATAAATAACTCAAGAAGAGATTGCACAAGCTCGTGCTAATAAAGATTTTTGTAGGATGATGGGAGTTCTCCTAGATGAGGAGAAAGAGAAATAAATTCTTGAGCTAGCCAATCAAGGGGCTAAGTTACCTTCCAATTATGATGTAGAAACACTTGTTTAGAAAGAGGAAGAAACTAAAAATTCCCGCTTGTGAAAAGAAATGCAAAGTATGCAAGATAAACTCTCTCAGCTCTTGAAAGAGAAAGACAAACCTTTTACACAATTCACACTGGAAAGCATCTGTCCTTTCCCATTTGACAAAGATCTTTACATGCCTCATTTTCCCAAAGGAGTTGAACTTCCTAATTACAATAAATACTTGGGTACATCTGACCCTCAAGACCATTTGAGAGAATTTGGTGCTCTCTCCATGGAATTCATACATGACACAACCTATCTCATGCATCTTTTCCCACGTAGTTTGGGAGGGTCAACTATGAAATGGTTCTCTAGACTACCAACTGGCATAAAACATTTTGACAAAATTGCCAATTTATTTCTACAACACTATTCTCACAACATCCAACATCTGGTTCATATCCAAGATCTTTGCAATAAATTAATAATCCCCAAGGTGACCCTATGGATAATCCCATTTTGCTTGCTATGGGGGACAAGTGTAACCTTGCGGGCACCCTTAAGTGCAGGTTCGCGAAGGTTGAAAAAGAAATTGCAGAGTTAAAAAATGGAATGCAGGACCTAATGGATCTCTACAGGAGGTCTAACAAATTTGCCTTGAAGGTGATGCACGCTTCCGCTTTAACCCTCTGTAATGTGCAGGAGAAGCTGTCTGATGGCAAGCTGGAAGCCAATGCGGACAACAGAGACCTTTTTCTATTCCTTCAAGAAGAATGGGCGAGATCACTGCTGTCTAAGCAGTTGGGAGGGAAAAATTAGCTTGTTGGTTTATGTTGTGCTACTTTTTTGTTAGACTGGTTACTCTGTTCCCCTGTTTTGTTTTGAGGGGTTTCGTTAAGTTTAATTGCTGCTTATGGACTAGCCCTGCGTGGCTCTGGAACATTATCTTGATGGTGGTTATTGCTATTAGATACTTTAGTTTTTTCCTTTTATGCAGAACTGTTACCTTTGTTTTTGATAGAGGTAAAAGCTTAGGTGTTGGTGATAACAGTAAAATCTTGCTACTTACTTCGACTGTGCCATTAACCTGCTGTTAATGTGCCTCCAGTCCCCTGTTCTACGGGCCAGCACCCTCTTGCTGCTTTAATCTATCAAAAACATCCAACATCTGGTTCATATCCAAGATCTTTGCAATTCGAAAAAAAATCATGGGCAATCCTTGGCATTTCTCCAAAGATGGAGACAACTCTATACACGATATTCTCGGAAGATACCTGAATCCAAAAATTTGGACGTCTTTCTCGATAATCTTCTCCCCAACTTTGGGTATCAAGTACAACTACAAGGTCCTCTAACCTTTGATGACATGATTAAACAAGCTGTAAGAATCGAGACATTTATGATCAAGAAAGGAGAATTGACCTTACACAAGGAAAATAAACAAGGGTCTTCCTCCTCAAGCAAAGATAAACCCATATTTCCCAACAAGAACCAAAATGTTGTGAATGATGGTGTTGTAGACAATGTGACTCCTAAGCCTTCCAAGGATGCCTTTAATCTCACTACCACGATGTAAGAAACCAAAGCCATTGAGTAGGGTACGACAAATTCCAAACTGAGTACTTCACAATTTTCTTGACCTAAACCTTGGGCTCCTAGGCCCAATCATGAGTTCACACCTTTAGCAGAACCTCTTGAGGTGGTTTACAAGACTCTCGTGCACAAACATTTACTCACTCCACTAGATAATTCACGACCTTTCGATCCGCAACCAAGACCCTCTTGGTGGAATGAATCCGCTTATTGTGATTTTCACCAAAACAAAGGTCATAAAATGGCTACTTATCTTAAATTGCGGCATAAAATCTAGGATCTCATTGATAGTGAGGCTATTGTTGTGGGAGGTCACAACAAAAATTCTAATCACCAAGCTTTCAAAGATCCATTTCCTCCTCATGGAAAAGGTGAATCATCTAAAGGCAAATATACTGATGCTAAGGTCAACTATACATACACCAATAATGACAATGTCATTAATATGGTTGAACCTGTTGATACTAAATATTGTAATGTCATCATTCTCAAGGGAAGAGAAGATACTTCTAAGTCCAAAACACCTTTCATTTTGCAAGGGTCTACACATTAGTCTTCTGAACAAGGACAGTCTCAAGTCAGTGCTAATATTGTTACTCGATCTCGGGCTAAGATCATCATCAAAGGCCCTGAGCCTTCTATGTCTACATCAGCTCAACCTTCAAACAAAGCTAAGGTTGACTCTACCAATAAGAACCCAAAAGTGGGTTCCTCATCTAATGCTGCCAATTACAACATTCTCGATCAATTGCAATGTACTAATGCTCAGATAACAATTTTTGAGCTCATAAAAATCTCACTTGATCATAGGGAAATCCTAAACAAAGTCCTCACCGAGGAAAACATCCCAAAAGATCTTGATCCCGACCGGTTTAAATCCATGGTAGGTCACTTGACCTCCTCACATTACTTGTCTTTCTCTAAGGAAGATGACCATTCTTTGAGTCACCCGCATAATAACCCTTTGCACATTAAAGTCATGATAGGTCCAAAGCGTGTTTGTCGTGTTCTCATAGATAACGGTGCTGGCCACAATATTTTCTCTGCTAGTTTCCTTACTGAGTTAGGCTATGGCGAAGAATGTATTGATGCTCACAAAAAGATTACTATTAAGGCCTATGATGAGGAAGAACGTAAATCCAAGGGGCTAGTTGTGTTGCCGATCAAAGTTGGCCCTGTTGAATGAGATGTTATCTATCAAGTGCTTGACATTCCTTTGGCATACACTATTCTATTAGGAAGGACATGGATCCATGAAATGCAGGCTGTCCCTTCCACATACCATCAGTGCATTAAGTTCCCATTCCAAGGATCTGAAGTGACTATACCCGCTAATACACACTATGATTGCAATGCCCTCACAAAATCTGCTGACATTTTTATGCCTACCAACATAGAATCTATTGAACTCCTTGAGAATAAATTAAAAGAAATGGAAAAGAGTTTGACACTCAAAGAAACTGATATGGGAGGATATCAGATTGAACCTGTTCTATCTATTACATCTTTGCCTTTGTCTCCACGTTCTTTTGGGAGACCTTATGAGAGCACTAAACCTTCTACGGTTCCTCCTCCAACAAAGTATGGTGGTACCTTTGTACAAGCCACAGTACCATTAAAAGAAGAAGCTGAAAACACAACTATCAAAGCTTGGATCTATAAAGGAGAAAACAATTCTGAACAAAATACTCCTCCTTATGACATAAAACCTAAGCAATATGGCAAAGGTTTATCTATTATGCAACGTTTTGGCTATAAAGGAAATGGTCCCATAGGTGCGAATCATAAGGGATTGATTGCACCACTTGAAGCTATTGGACTCAACGCAGACTGATTTCATGTTCTCATTGTTCACTTTTTCCGATGCGAAGAAGCAGATTTTTGCGCGACAAAGTACTCTTTTGCGCGAAGAAGTTTTTTGGGTTGCGCGACACTTAACCTTCGCGCGAAGTTTTCTGACTTGTCGCGTGAGAAAACACCCAATGGAAGGGTTTTTCACACAAACCTGGGTACTCTCCCACATGATCTTTCCCACCGATTGGCGTGAAGAAACTACTTCTTCGCGCAAAAACCCTCGGACCATTTCCCCAAAACATAGAAAAATGTGAAAAAATTGACCGAAATTGACAAAATTTGAAATGCAGAGAGGTTTATCAACTACTTACTGGAGGTCCGTACGCTGCGGGACGGCTATGCCTCCTAGATCGCTAGAATCAATGCGTGTTTTAGGGGACCACCATTTTTTCTCAGAGCTCTGTTTACAAAAGTCAAAAGGTTGAAATGATTTGAAATTAACCTTTTCGTCCTTATATAGGTTTTGACCTAATTTTTCAAAGTCCTCCATTTTGTGTGAAAACTTCACCATTACCTAATTTGACCGCTCTGAATCCATTTCTGTGATCAAAATCAAAATCTGACACTTCGATATAGCTCAAAATTGCATTTTAAAATTTTTGGGACCAACGCGATCGGACGCTTGTGCAGTCGACTTTCTGACGTCGCTTTCTTGTCAAATCATATCTTATCATCATTTTCTCAAATCTTTGACTTTTTTCCTCAAAAGTCAACTCTAGTCAACCCTAGTCAAACTTGGTCAACCAGACCTCAAAATTGCTCAAAATTGATTCTGGATCTTCCAGCTTCTTCCGTAATCTGTTCTGAGTTCTTCTTGATCTCTGATTCCACATCTATCTATGATTTTTCTCTTTCCATCGTCATTATGACATGCCATCTTTCCATTTCACTCTCGAGGGGGCAGAATGATTATATCATTGAATCTATTCTAATCAATATGATATGATTTTCAAAAGTCCTCATTACTAGGGGCATCTCATCATTTGCGGCATGTTCAATTTTTCGTACCTCACAGTCAAAATTGGGTGTTCCACGACTTTTAATCGATAGGGGCATCCTTGTTCCTTACATCTTGTCATCTATTAAGTATCTAAGAAATCTAACTCAGATTCTTGAGGATCAAGCTCCATTCTGGAGATGGTTCTCAAAAAACTATCTTTTGGGACAGGTATCAGGGCAATCTAACCCTAACTCCTGATAATCAAGCTCCGTTCTGGAGATGATTCTAAACCTCTATCTACTATCTTTTGAGACAGGTATTGGGGCAATCTAACCCGGACTCCTGAAGGTTAAGCCTCGTTCTGTGGATAGCCATGTGAAAGATATCAATCTAACCAATGTCTTGGAAATCTAACATAGATATTGCAGGACTAAGCTTCATTCTGGAGATAGTCCTAAAATATCTACTGATTATCTTGTTGGACAGGTATCTGGGCAATCTAACCCTGACTCCTGAAGGTTGAGCCTCATTTTGCGGATAGCCTTGTGAAAGATATCAATCTATTTAGGTATTAGGGCATTCTAACCCAGATCCCTGAGGATCAAGCTTCATTCTGAAGATGATTCTTGAAATCTCCATCTATTTAGGTATCAGGGCATTCTAACCTGGATCCCTAGGGATTAAGCTTTGTTTTGAAGATGACCCTCAAAAATTCTATTTGACTGATGTCTTGGCAACCTAACCTAGACTTCGGAGAGTTAAACTCTATTCTGGAGATGGCTCTGAAATCTTTGCATCATCAATTTTCAAATCTATTCTTCTGTGCTTCAGGCATCAGACTATTCTTTGAATCAATACGCTGCTCGCACATCAATTCAAAGAGGGGAAAAATGTAACACCTCAAAACTGGCATCTTGCAAACCCTAACCAATTTTGTTGCATTTGTCATTCTTCTGAATCATCAAAGTCCTATTGTACTAGGCAATTATGATTTTTAACTGACTCTACTTGACCTAAGTGTCAAATGTAGAAAATCCTAAATCTACATTAATCATACACTATATTTAATTCCTAAATATCTATTGGCTAAACAAACCCTATAATTGAATTAATTTAATTATAAAGTCCTAGCACTTTAATTAAATTAAATTCACCCCTTTTAGCTCAAACACGTAAAAAATGAATTAAATAATATTTAATTATTAAATAAATATCCTCATTTCAACAATTGAATTTAATTATTTAGATAATTGAGAAAAAGCAATTATGAGGTCTAATTTATTTAATTAATTAAATATTGTCAACAAAACATTTTCTTGAGTTCAGAATTGGAAACTTCTCTTTAATTATGGTTTAAAGAGAAAGAAAATAGATAAATCAAATAAAACAATTAAAATCAAAGAAAGAAAACAGTTAAAGCAAAGAGAAAACAATTTATTGTATTCTTTTAAATAAAGCTTTCTATTCTAAACTAGCTTTTCTATCTGTTTTATTTCAAAAGAGGAAACTTTCCATCCTGAACAGTCTCTGAGTCTATTAAAGAACTCTCATTCTCTCATTCAAACCCCCACTCATTTTTATGCATTGTTAGAATACTGAATTATTGCCACATTTCTTGATAATCTCATATAGAATAATCTCATTTTGCAATAGATTACTTTCAATTTCTATAATAATTGCATTGAAATCATGTCTTAGAATAATCTTACATCTTTCAATTCTTAGAATAATCTTGCATTGTATTGCATTCATGGAGAAAAATCTTTCATTCCTAGATTGGTCTATGGTTGTGAGACTCTCGTTCTAAGAGCTATTTCAAAAACCCTATCTGGATAGAAGGCAACAAGTCGTATCATGCAGGCAAACTGGATGAATAATCTCATATTCAATCTTGTGTGTATATGGTGAAGAAGGACTATGTTGAAGTGTATGGTGAGTTAACAAGGCCAAATTTACCACATACAACTACCAACTTTATCCCCTTTTGCAATAACCACGTAACCTCTGTTGGCTTTCCATGTATATATTAGAGAGGTAATTAATTCTTGAGAGTAGAGATAACTCACCAAAATTAATTTTTTTTTCAATAGAGGAACATGACAAACATCTATAAGCATCCATTAAACACCTCCTTCTAAACACAAAGAAATATCCCCTTTTCCAATAATTTGACAACCCTTATTATCCCCTAAATAAAAATTTTCAAAGTTTCCTTCTTGGTAACTTGTGAAGAGGTTCATGCATGAGGAAGCATAAAATAATGCACCAGAATCCAATATCCATGAAGTTAAATTAGTTTTAGTTGTTGACAATATCAAAGCACCATCTGTACTATCATAAGCTATGTTTTCTTCATTGTCCCGTACTCTCTCTCTCTTGAGCCTTTTGTAGTTTCTACAATCTTTCTTTACAAGGACATCTTTACCACAAAACCAACAATAACCATTACACCCTCTTGACTTTGATCTTTTTCTAGATTTTGAACTCCTATGGTGATTATTTTTTTCCCTATTTTGACTTCGTCCTCTATTCTCAGTACTAACTACCATCAAGGCTTCCGGGGATGAAGGTTCATCATTCTTCCTTCTCATGTCTTCATTGAGAAGTATGACTGAAACTTCATCAAAAGATAACTTTTAGAGCTTGAATCCGTAGTGCTTATGGCTATAAAAACACCATCCAATCTACTTGATAAAGAACATTAAAGTAGGACAACTTTTCTCTCATCATCTTGCATCATTCCATTCGAATTCACTTGGTTGATTAAGGTTTTGAATTCATTGAGGCGATTCTCCATGGATGTACCTTCCTTGATTTTGAGCTTGTAAAGTTTTTTCATCATAAAAACTTTGTTTGCAGTTGAAGCCATTGCATATGTGTTGTCTATTTTATCGCATACTTCCTTGGTGGTTGGAAAATTTATGATATTGAACAAGAAATTGTCAGACAATGAAATAAAGATTGTTTCTCTTGCCTTTTTCCAAGGTATCCCAATCTTCAACTGACATCGTAGATGGTTTCTTCATCTACCCTTCTAAAGAAAACACAAGTTCTTTCTTAATGAGAAATGATTCCATATGTACCTTCCACGGGCTGAATTTTTTGCCTAACAATTTCTGTACATTTAATTCCTCCATGTCTTTAGAAATTTAAGGTTCCAATTTCCAATGACCTGGACAAACCCGCCTTGATACCAATTGTGAAATGAAAGTTGCAGACTAAACTTGAAATGACACAACAAAATTCAGACAAACAATCAAAACACCATATTTATAGTGGGTCATTAGTTTGACTACATCCACTTGAACAAGGGAAATATCTTAATTATTATCAGTTGTTTTTCATTACATAATGTGCTAAAGAGAATAGATTAAATATATGCCAATACAAAAGAATTGAATAGCTAACAGGAATGTCCGTTGGTCTTCACTATTCCAACATGTTTCCTATCATGGAAAACACAAACGGTCCTAGGACACACAATCTCCCATCATTTTTTCTCACACATCCTAATAGAAAAGACAAAAATACAGTAAACATTAAAATTCCACAGATACTTATATTGAGATCCATTTCTATGCAAATTCACACATGCAAATTGTCATTTCCCTTTGCTCGAAAGGGAAGTCCATATATAAAAAAGATGCACCTGATTTTGGTTTTCCACATAATTGATAATTTAAATTAACTAAATCTACTTGTAACCATTATTATTATCTTTTCCCACCTAATTATTACCTTTTTCCACCTAATTATTAGTTTAAATTCACTTTTCATCCTATTATGGAATTTTTTTTAATGTGCAAATATCTCAATCCATTTCCTTAAGATTTTTGATGTGTAAAATATATCAATCCACTTCCTCAAGATTTTTCAGTACGTCTTTTTCCATATAATCTTCCTTTTCCATAAGTTTCACACTCTTTATTACATAATATAAAAATGTGTACATCATATACAGATGCCCAAAAAAAATTATGTTCATTTTATTTTTGATATTGTACGTAAAACATTTGTGAATCACTCATGGAATTCTCATAAATTTATACATC
>MU224581.1:489450-509616 GCA_018584345.1 Thuja plicata | reverse complement strand
TGTATATATATCTATATATATATATGTATATATATATATATATACACTATCAAGGACTTAGATAGATGACTTCTTGAAATAAACATATTTATTTTCTATTTTATGTTATCAATTTTATACTATATTGTATTCCCTTTTAGTCTTTTTGTTACAAGTCAATGGCTTTAATGTTATGGAGATGCTACAATACATACATAATTTTTTCATATATAAAAAATTGTGTATATAATTAACAAAGTTATGCAATTTATATAGAAATCACATATTTTATGTATTGAATTATCAAATGATAATTAATGCTACAAAAAAAAGGAAACCCATATGCCCTACCTCAAAATGTTGCTCCCTTCAATGTCTATCAATTCAAATCCTTTGAAGATTTTGGGTATGATGAAGTTGATAATGCAAAGATGTTAGAACCTTTTTTCTTTACTCAATAAACTCTCATTTTTTTACTCTTGCTAAATAATGTGGAGGGATTAAAGTATACTTGTACAATATATGGTTTCATGGTTTTTTTTTTTTAATTAGTTAGTTTGTTATTTTAGAGCTTTTATAGTGTACGCATGTCTCTTGGTAGGCCATATATGATATTAATGATTTATAATACTATTGGAATCAATTTCATAATGAATTAATACTTTTAAACTTAAAAGTTGGAGTAAATGAGAGTTCTGATTGTAATTATTTCATCCTAAATCTACGTTCTCACTTATCTTCATTTTACCCTAAATTACAACTTCTGCACAAACTTATAAATATACAACTTCTCTTTTGAACTTCCTAAAGCCTACATTTCAACTTCTACAAATGGTATTTCCTTGCAAATGCACAAAAAGTTTGTGATTGGTTGAAGAATAGCCAAGGTGTAGAGAGAAGATTATTTTACTACATCAAGAAGGATTCCCTATACGCTAAATGAACATAACCTTGCTAGGGAAGGAGAAGAAAACGAGTGTAGTATGGTAGAGGACAAATTTGAAACTCTTTAGACTTGTGCTTACTAAATGAAGGTCTGCCAAATATACAATCTTTATTACAAAAAAACTTGGAATCAATTAACACCCTCAAAAACTTAAAAATAAAAAAAGTTAGTTATTGTATATCCACAATGTGATATATATACAATCAAGGACACAAATAGATGACTTCTTGAAATAAACATATTTATTTTCTATTTGATGTTATCAATTTTATGCTATATTATATTCCCTTTTAGTCTTTTTGTTACAAGTTGATGTCTTTAATGTTATGGAGATGCTATAATACATGGATAATGTTTTCACATATAATAGATTATATATAAGTAACAAATTTATGTCATTTCTAAAGAAATCATATATATTTTTATGTTGAATTATCAAATGATAATTAATTGTACAAAAAAGGAAAAATGTATACCCTACCTCAAAATGTTGCTCCCTTCAATGTCTATAAGTTCAAATCCTTTGAATATTTTGGGTATGATAAAGTTGATAATGCAAAGATGTTAGAACCTTTTTGCTTTACTCAATAAACTCTCATTTTTTACCATTGCTAAAGAATGTGGAGGGATTGAAGTATACATGTACAATATATGGTTTCATGTTTTTTTTAAAGTACTTAGTTTGTTAGTTTAAATCTTTTATAGTGTACGTATGCCTCTCGTTAGGCCATATAAGATACTAATGATTTAGAATATTATTGGAATCAATTTCATTAATAATTAATACTTTCAAACTTCAAAGTTGGGGTAAGTGAGTTTTTATTGTAATTATTTCATCCTATATCTATGTTCTCACTTCTCTTCATTTTCCCCTAAATTGCAACTTATGCACAAAGTTATAAATATATAATTTCTCCCTTCAAACAAAAAGGAACAAAATACATAAGTTTTAGGTCCTTAGACTTCCTAAAGCCTACATTTTCAACTTCTAAAAATGGTATATCTTTCCAAATGCATAGAAACTTTGTGATTGGTTGAAGAATAGGTAGTGGTTTTTGAGAGTGCCTCTAAAAGGGATGTCCTAGCCATGGAGTAGAGAGAAAATTATTTTACTAAATCAAGAAGGATTCCCTATGCTCTACATGAACATAACCTTGTTAGGAAAGGAGAAGGATATGAGTATAGTGTAGTAGAGGAGGAAGCGCCTCTGAGAAATGATACACTCCACACTTTCCAAAGAGGAAAATGCTGACTAGAGGGATGTTGCCTACAACTTAGCCAAGGCAAACCAAATTGAGGCCAATACCATACTGATTCAACTAGTAAACACTTCAAACAATTGGCTATTTATAATAATAAGTATACCACATGTTTCATTCGATTGATATACCACAACAACATTAAATTTTGTTCAAAGGAATTAAACATAGTGAAATCCTAGCATCAATTTGTCAATTTGGGTGGAGGAGAAGAGAAAAATTTAAGTGTCCCTAGATTATCTAATTATTATTTTATTTAGTTATCTAATTTTATAAAATAGATAATAAATAAATAAAAATTTGATGATTTTTTTATGGAATCTATGTTTGATAGGGTGGGTAAGTTTGACAAAAAAAGACATCAAAGGAAGAGAATATGAAAGAAGGAAATAGGAGAGGAGCATCAAAGATTCACTAAGTTCTATTTCTACAGATATTTTTAAAGGAAATTCAAGAGAAATTATAAATCAAGGGAGGAATGAGAGCTTATCCCAAAAGATATAGATACATAGTGGCTCACCTCTTGCCATGGGCGTCTACAAAATATCTGTTGTCTCAGAAAAACACAAGTAGAATAAGATCCTTGAGTTAGATGTCATAATACTTAAGGGTGAACTATAGAGATTAAGATAGTATGCATTTTTCATCAAATGTGTTGACTTTTGATCTTCAAGGGGAAGTGTACATGGCATAGGTCCAAGGAACAATGAGGCAAAGAAATCAAAATAAGATTAATGCCTAAGGGTTTATTGGTCTGGTGTAACTTGCTGAACAAAAAAGAATCAATCATCAATGAGTCTATATTTCTAATGTATAGGATCATGTTTTACTTGAGCTATAACATGTATTAAGTAAAATAGATATAAAGAAGAACTAATATAATGAAAATAATGAAGTCAAGATATTGCACTAAATATGTATTTTGTATTCACCTCATAATGATAGGAATATTTATTTATAATTAATGATTATATTTTACATAAAACAAGTGAAAAGGTAGTGCACAATTTTGCTAGTAATTAAACTTTTGAGGCAAGAAGGTGCATTCACCATTAACCTCAAAGACGGAATAGCAAAGGGATGTGCTTTTATAGGAATGGTACATCCAAAAGATTATTTCATATCTAACCCTCCTTCACATTGCCAATCAAAGCAATGGACAAGATATATTAATACAATCTCAATATTAGCAATGGCAATAGAAGCATTAAGGGAACTTCTCATTTCTGCTCCAAAAGGAATCATTTTCAATTAAAGATCTCATATCATAATCTCTTCCTATTTCCCAAGCATTAATGAATAATGATAATTCTTTTTTTTGCTAGTATGAATTAAGCATAGTGAGATATTTCCATAACACAAGCTTTTATAGATTCATGAGAAATAAGCAAGGCACCTATAAGATATAATCTTATTGTTCGTTTTACTACACAATATAAGTTTTCCACACTCACAATGTACAAATCTATTATTTTCTCTTCAGTGAAAGCTTTCCACACTCACAATGTACAAATATATTATTTTCTCTTCTCTTTTCACTGTAAAATCATTTTCTTCCTACAATTTCTTATCACATCTGAATTTCTCAATAACTCACTCATTGCCCATTTCAATACGATCACCGATAACTCTATTCCACCAAGAAACATATCCCATATCCACACAAACACATTAACTGCATATTTTGCTCATGTTTCGCAAACAATGCCCGTACCAAAAATGATGTCTTTGTGATTGTAAATCAAGTACTTGGCGACCGAAACAGACGACCTGTTGGTGAAATTCATGTCGTGGGTTTTCAGAAAGTGCTTGGCTGCCTCAGAAGAAGAGTCGTCGACTACATTAACAGAACCCAAATTCACTGACATTATTAGGCCATGTTTCTCAGCCAACCGCTGTAGACTACGGTGAGGAAGGGCTCTCAATTGATGGATATTTTCTATGATGGGAAATGGTAATAATCCTTGCAAACACAATCTCCCATTATTTGTTTTCGTCCATCCAAATATAAGGGACAACGTCACAACAAACAATAAGATTACAAGTCCTACTGCGGAGACACTCATATTGATATCTATTTTTAAGACAACCCTAGGAGACAGACTGTTGTTTTACTTTGGTGGGGAGGGAAGTGATTATATAGAACACCTGCTGCTACTTCTTCCCTCACATTATTAGAGCATGACATATTTTCCATAGGATTTCTGTTCCACAGGCGGTAGAGATGGCTGGCGTGAAAGTAAACATGCTATTACTGCATTGTCCCCTCATATGACATATGAATATGACACTTTTGTTTTGAATCTTTCAATTGCAAAGATGTGTTTAGATGATAGTTGCTGCTACTTGGATATTTAACACTATATTACTCCCATGCCTTTCAATTGCTCCATTTTAAATGATTAAAGTTTTGCATACTTCTCCCATAAACATGGATGGATGGATGGATGGAGTCGTAAGAAATACTGTCATTTTTATCATCTCATTTTAACCAGCTAGTTATTTTTAATCTTGAAAATGAGACTTCTCCATTTTCCAATGTGAAATAACCAGTTTTCCACTATAGAAAAAAAATTGGTCTATTGTTTTTCTTGCATACACTTGTGTTGTAAATAAGATCAATTGATAGATCATTTAGCAAATGATGTTAGGTGTGCAACAAAGGTTCTAATGGATATGTGATAACTTCAAATCAACTATGCATCAATTTATTTGAAATATCTTTATTTTAGATTTAAATACTCCTATTAGTTTTTTATTTTTTCATTTTTTATATTTTCAATACATTTGCATATGTGAAAATAAATATTTCCAATTAAAATAGTATTTTAAAAACTAGTATAAATTATATTTTTCTATGTTTATGTATTTACATACATGCAAATAACTATTCACTATTTAAAATAAAAAAATAAAATAAAAATCTTAAATTAGCAAACAATATATCATTTTCTCTTTAGATTATAAATTAATATTTGGTAAATCTTAATTGATAAAATTTAAAACTAATCAAAGGAATTCCTAAAAGTGAATTTAAATTTTATTTTACCCTAAATTAAAATAAACCAGATATCATTATCATTTTTCTGATTAACATAGAATATTAAAATAATAAAGAATTATTTCTACTATTTCGAATTATTAAATAAATAATATTTTTTATTAAATGTAAACTAGTTTTAAAGGGACAAGAAAACCTAAGTTACAAGGAACAAAATAGAAAAACAAAAAGTGACAGCCTGTAACCAACAACACAACATATGCTAACTAGATTACAAACAAAAGAAGCAAAATAGATAATACCCTAACGACCTATAGAGACTTAACTAATTCAACAATTTTATGAATGACATATACATTAATACTGCTTACCATATTAACAATACTGCCCGCAGGAGTGATTTCCTTGTCCTTGCTCTTGAGTCTGATCGTAGGTCCCGGAAGAGTGTCTTTATCCATTTTACTAGCATAAGTAACCAATTCCATAATAGAACCAACATCCTTACAATGAGCCATTTTAGCTGATTTGATATAAAAAAAGGAGAGGAAGGTGTACCCTTAGACAAAGCTTCTAAAGCCTCCGGCTGTTCATTGAGTTTCATCTTGGAATTATCCATCACTATCTTACTAACTACTACAACAACTCTTACTCTGTCATTTAGACTATTAAGAGTTCCCTTCAGATTGTTAATGAGCTTCTCATAATTTTCTTTAAGATCACTAATGCCCTAAGCGAGGGTTTGAGTTCTAGTCATAATGCTATTCAAATTAGGGCTCACTAGGGAGGGTTTTTCCTTTGTAGCGTTAACTTCTTCTACAATCCACGCAAAAAGAATACATGTTAGCTTTCCATCACTGTCTTTAACAATCTACCAATGTTTGGGTTTTCACGAACAAAGGAACCTTTCTCCAACGTGGTATCTTTCCCCATATCAATGAGAATCTCCACATGAAGACCCATATCTCCCTCCTTAAGCTTACCATGAAGGGGATACACATGGGAAACAAGGGCAGAGTCCGATGAATATTTAGACTTTTCAGCATGAGCCAATTTCCTTTTTCCTTATAGGTAAGCAACCTAGAGGTGGGCCTTTTGTCCTATTTTGCAGCCTATGCCCTAGCTTTGCCTTTACCTTTTTTTGTGGGAGTTAGGGTACAAAGAATTTGGCACTATTTGGGTACATAATCATACCTCTCGTAATCAGAAATGACCATCCTTAATGGGCCAAGGAAGTAGCAACAAGTAGTTTTCTAGCGTTCAAATGAATATTAAAAAAAATGTTTGGAAGGACTATCTCGAATGTTAAAGTAAATGACAATATAGTATCTTATAACTATTTTGCATATTTTATTGTACTAATTATATATTACATTTAAATAAAAAATTAAGATATTTCAAATTAATAGCCACTAACTAACAACTAATCAATTCTATGTAAAATAACATTATAGAAATAGAAATTTAAAACATAAATAATTACACATTTAATAATAGAAAAATTATTTTTTTTAAAATAAAAAATAATGAAGAATTTATTACACTTTTGAAAATAATAGAAAAAGTATTTACTTATAATAAAATTTAAATCTAAACATAAAATTAAGGTAAGTAGTATTAATGAATATGTCATTCATAAAATTGTTGAATTAGTTAAGTTTCTATAGGTGGTTAGGGCTTGGCTCCCCTATTTTATTTCTTTTGTTTGTAATCTGGTTAGCATATGTTGTGTTGTTGGTTACAGTTTTTTTTTGTTCCTTTGTAGCTTGGGTTTTTGGTCCTTTAATTGCCTTTAATCAAAAATAATTTTTATTTAATAATTGAAAATAGTAGAAATAATTCTTTATTATTTTTATATTCTTTGTTAATAAAAAAAATGATACCTAATTTATAGACGAATTTTCTTGAATAGCTTTTGAATTATGGAGTGATTATTTCACATTAGAAAATGGAGAAGTCTCATTTTCAAGATTAAAAATAACTAGCTGGTTAAAATGAGATGGGGAAAATGAGAGTATTGGAAAGAGAAGGACAATGAGAGAAGGGGAGATGATGATGGAAATGGTTATATTAGCAACCCACTCTTTAATAATATTTTATAACATTTTATAAATTAATTTAAAATAATTTTATTATTTAATTATATTACAGTAAATAAAATATATAATATATTACAAAATAAGATATAATCATAAAGTAGAATATATTATTGAAAAATAACTATGAATAAATATGTAAATAATAATATTAGAATTACATCTCTAAAGAATATTTTTCTTATTATCATAAACTATAATGAATAGAGTAAATAATATTATTTTAAAATAAAAAAACATCATGTAAATAAAAGAAAAATATTAAATATAAAGTAGTTATGTAAAAATATATTTTTAATTTAAATAATAAGACATTATAAAATATATACAAAATTTAAATAAATATTATATAAATTCAGATAGAAGTTAAAAATAGAATTATGTTACAATAATTCAAATTATACTGAACAAAAATAAAAATAAATTAAACTATTTCTAATAGCTTTTATTTTTTATTGGAAATTTGTATAAATGATAAAAATAACTAAGCTAAGTTCCTATTCAAATCAAAATTGCAAACTCAAATAGAGTAAATGAAAATAAAAATTCACAATATATAAAATCTAAATGTTTTATAAAAAAAAAAAAAATATTGGCAAAAATGACTGAGTCATTATAATTTTTTATTATATATATCTCTCTTTCAAGGGCTCAAGAGGGAAAGAAAAAGTCAAGAAAAACCTCCTTCCTTGCTATTACATACATATACAGGCATTACAAAGCCACTAAAGGCCCAAAAGACTAAATTCTAACAACCCTAAACCCCGTTACCAATCTGTGATCACTAAAAAGATTAAAAACCTTACATATTCAGCTTAAAGACATCAAAACCCCCGCTATCTTCAACAATTATTTTCTTTTAAAACAAACACTACCAGTCCCGGTAGAAGGAAGCACCAAAATTCAAAATTTACAGCAGCACAGACATTAACTAATCCTTACATCTAAACCCCTGCTGAATTGGAAGTGGTCGATAGTGCTTGTGAAGTGGACGGTGGCATATAAACTTCTGACTCTGAGAATATGAAAGCATGACTCAGATGCAAAACCCCAAAAAACCTTTGGTAATGAGCCTAATCTGTTCAAAAGATCCGTTAGACCCTTTGTAATAAGACACAAAAATTGGGAACATAGATCTACAAATTCTACCAGAAACAACCGCGGGAATTGAGACTATACAACCCAAAAGGCAGTAAAATTTATGACGCATTTACCTCTATTAAACAGGTAAAAACCAACAACACTAAACATGACATCCCCCAAAAAATATCTCACATATGATCAGCACCTTGGTTTAACCTTGCCATGGCAGTGGCATGGACACTTGCAGAGACAGCTGGAGTAAAATGATTCTGAAGATGAAGGCAAGGCGAGGATGATGAAGCTCAAACATTAGGAGCCACCAAACCCTCATCATTTGAAAAAGTAAGAATGACTGCCATGCTGTAAAAAAGACTATACGCGTCTGCCATGATAGTGGTGGGGATAAATTCCACAAGAGGGCCTGTGCTTCTCCTAAAAGCTGCAGAATCCTTAGCTGTGATGTCTAGCTTGAAAGAGTTGTAGAGTTTCACAAATTCTAGGTCCCTATCCAACCGTCTAGGAGGAAATAAACTCCCTACCCAGGCTTGGGACTCTCTAAGATTGTTGTCCAAAATAGCCTTATGTATGGTTCCAGCGGTAGCAAAGTCCGGATTTACCACCCTCGTTGTCATTTCCATAAATGGAATATAATCCTGTGTGAGGTCATAAAAATTGGACAAGAAAATAGAAATCACCTGAGAGTGAAGAATGTTGAGGGGTGAGGAGGGGAATAAGACGTCTTTGTCGATAACTGTGTGAACCACATCCAAAATAGCTTGAGGAAGAACTTTGAATGCGACCCTCATGTGATGCTAAAGGTATTCATCTAGGACAGGGCACTCCCACTTGAGACTTGGGATCCGAATCTGTTGGTTAAAGGGGCGATACTCCATCCCAGAGAAAATGAAAACTGGAGAGATCCCTCGTCTAAAAACAAACCACAAAGCCTCAAGAGAGATCTCGAGCCATGAAAACACCAGACTGAGATCTGAGAAAAGATGAAAGACTCTATGCAGAGGGGAAAGGTTATATTGCCGACGCGATGAAGAGAGATGAGGAAAGATAAAAAAACAAGCTCATGCCCATGTGATAAGAGAGCTTGTACTGCAGTTGTTGGATTCACACCCAAGCTACCAAAAACCAAGGTACCACCTCATCTAACAATACTAAATACTTTGTGCCCACATGAGTAAAAACTTGAAATTGCCCCAAGAATCTAGCTAGAACACACGAAAACTGATGACGAATGCAAACATAAGACCATCCCAATGAAGGCCACGTAAGGAAAATAAATGAGTCTACCAACCCCTCCCATGAATGAGGAGATACCAATCTAGCTATGATGTCTCAGCACCCAAATGAACAAAAACCAATGTAGCCCCCATAACATGTAATAAATTGTGTCATCAAAAGTACAAACCCATATGTGACAATGCTTGTATAAATATTCTTCCTGAATTGTTTTAATGACGCCATGACCTTGAAATCCAAAATACGCATGAGGAACAAAATTCTAGCTAAGATCCTGACACATCAAGCAAGTTGTAAACAAAGTGTGTGCAGACTGTCAAGCCTCACCCCCCTTAATGGGAATACGCCACATTGACATTCACACGATGTGACAAAACCATTGAAAATGATGAATACGTATAGGCGAGAGTCCAAAATTTATGGCACCTAACGTCAAATACGTGGAGCATACCTCCCCCAGTGCCCTTAATCCGCTAACTAAGGGCTCAAAACACCTTCACTAGGGAAATGTTTTATAAAATTAAAATTAATAAAATTAGTAATAAATAATAGTAATCTTAGTCTATAAGAATCTTATTATGGTATGAATTTTATAATTGACTAATAGGGTTTTTGTGTTGCTTTGCTCCTTTTTCTGCTTCCTATGTCTCCTTTGGGGTCAAAGGTCAGGGACCCAACGAGGGTCTCCGAGCCTCTTTTTCTATTTACGGTGGATTCTGTCAAATCTGCTACTTTATGTGATACTTTTCTCCAACATGATAAGCATTCTTCCTTCCTGGACAACATGCTTGGTGTCATTCCTACAAAGGTGGGTCTTCCAGATACTAATAAGATGTATGGTGTTGCCTGAAAAATCATTGGTACTATGGTACATGTCCTTGATGTGATAGTGAAAGAAACTATGGTTGATATGGAGATTTTGTTAGTGGGTAAGTTTCTATCTTTCAGACCCTCTATTAACCAACTAAGGAAATGGGCTTCTACCCAATTGAAGTTAAAAAGTATACTAAGATGAATTTTAGGCACAACATCTTGTTGATTTTTAGGTTTGTAAACATGGAAGACCTTATCCATGCTCTCACTAATGAGCCCTGGACGTATGGTTCCAACCAAAGGATTATTATTTCCTTGTGTAAATGGAAACCAAGTTTCAAGGATTTGGATGATCTAGATGCTTTAGCACCTACTTGGGTTTTCCTTCCCGACCTCCTCTTTAGTTTTGGAATTTTAAGATATTTAGACTTGTATTATTGAATCCTTTGGTGATATCCTAGCTGTGAATTGAATCACCCAACCGAGATCCCACCTCCTCTTTGATATAATTTGTGTTAATGTAAAGGTTAATATAGTTCTTCCAACCTCTATTACCCTAAAATCTAAGCATGGCTCTTGGGAAATACACTTGGAGTATGAGAATGCTTCTATCTTCTACCATATCTTTAAGAAATATAGTCACCTTAGTAATGTTTGCAGGTTTTAAAAAGGTGGATCTCAACTACAAAAGGATTTGGAAGTTTTAACTGATGAGAAGTCCAATGAGAAGGTTCAAGACCTCACAATTATGGGTGGTGAGGATGTTAATATTTATATTGAGGGAAATCCTTCCTCTAATTGAAATCTTGATGGCACTCATTGCCTAAGAAAGAATATGGGTCTTGATGACCTAACAACTTCTTTATATATTCCCCTTTCTCACCTTGACTTGGATCCAGTGGATATTCCAAATGTTACCAGTTGCACCCTTGCCCAAGACAAGCATATCAGCAAAAAGGAAGGAACTATGCAAGAAAGAAAAGATGTTTCTAAAGATAGGTCCTTGGAGATTTTTGACATGCACTCCCCTCTAGTTAAGGATTCTATAGAGAAATCACAAGGTGGGACTATGATCATAAATTTTTTGTGGATCTTAATATTTATAAAAAGGATGATTAGAAGGTTTTTCCCCTGATTTTGTCAGACCATAAGGGTGTTTTAGATACTAATGTTGTGGATGAAAGCTGATTTGGTGATCCTTCCCGGAATGGTAAAGACAACAATGACCCATTAGCTACATCAAGGTATGGAAATCATCTACTTGGATTCTCAAGTCTTAAAGATAGCCTTACTCTTTTGGGGATCTCCTCTACTCCTCTGCTAACCTCTATGTTGGGATGTGATGAGGACTCTAAATGTAAAGTGGTTGGAGGAAAAGGTAAAAATAAAAAGAAATCAAATATGGCGTGTGAATCTAAATTAGGAAGACTATCACAAAAAGAGAGAAGTTAAATAGATATATCAAAAGATGTAGTAGTTAGTAAAGGGTAAAAGCACAATAAACTGTCACCCTTTTACAAAGCAAAAGGTTAACAACACCAAAATTGTAAAACTTCAAGGGCATAAAATTCATATTTTTGTTGAGAATTTGAAGATGATGTAAACTGATGTAATGTGTGAAATAGGATGAATATTATGCCTATAAATTTTTTGAAAAATTTGAATAAAAATTAAATTTTTTTTCTGAAATTTTTAAGTCTACTTTTCATTTACTACAAAATACTGCAAATCAGGGAGTTTACTTCCCACCAAATCATTATAAGTAAAACATTGTTTTTTCCTCCAATTTCATAATATATTTTAGATGACATGTATAGCTAGTGTATAAAAAAAGATGTTTTTGATCTATAGTTTTCCCCTTATAAGTATTCAAAGTCGAACTTACCTGAAATCAACAGTCTTTTGTCTACCGCCACTTTTCCCCTATCAAAACTATACCAAAAACCAAATAAATTGCATATTATTGAAGATGACTCTCTTCTCTAGTGTTTTATATACTTTTAAAAATTTTATAAATTGATTTTGCATTATTTTATGTTTTCCAAATCAACGACTTCTCAAATCTTTATATACCTACATGTAGTTTTTAGCAAATTTGTTCAACGTTTAATAGTCAAAACAATATTAAATTTATATGTCAAGAATTTTTGTTCCGAGATTTAGAAAAATGGTACTTTTAGTTTTTTGACATTTTCTATTTTGACCAAACAATGGAATAGAAAAAGTGCAAATTTCTTGCCTTTTTGTGTTTTTGGAGGTTTGGTTGCCAACATGGCATGCCACCTAGGTAGACTCGGCCAAGATGGACTCAGAATAGTCAGACTTGGCCGAGTCCTACTAGCCCTTAAATTGGCTCACATGGGACCCTACTGGGCCACGTAGGTGCCATTCAGTGCCACATGGATTCGGCCGTGTTAGACTGAAGAGAGTCTGAATAGGCAAATTCTAACTTGGCCGAGTCAATCAAGTTATCTTAAAAGGTGATATTTTATTGTTCTTTTATCCTAAACAAAGAGTAATTGATAGTTTCTCTGATATTAAGAAGAAAAAAAATGATGCTCCACCTAATTCCAGTGTGGGGAGGCAACCCATAATGGGGTTGTGAAAAGGAAGGTTGTTTATACTTGTTGGGATATCTATGAAGATCTTGTCTTGAAACATAAGAGGCTTAAATATCCATGTCACAGAACACATGTTGAAGAGTGATATCTTTGAGAATAAAGTTGATATTCTAGATTTATAATCTAATTTTTTTTTGAAAAAGTAAGGAATAAAAAAGGATGTGAATCGTATCTGGCCCACTACGGAATGAAACTCTAGTGATCTGTTGATGGCACTTCTGGAGGGCTTGTGACCTTATGGAATCCCTGTAAGTTTGTTGGGACATTATACTATCCCTCTCCAAATAGCTTAATTATCACTTTCAAGTGGTTAAGCTTTGGTATCTCTTCGAACTTGATCAATATCTATGGACCTAATGTTAGACCTGATAGGAAATATGTATGGGACTTTGTTGTCGTTATAATCTAGGAAATGAACACCTCTGGATGGATTTTGTGGGGATTTTAACTCCCCTTTACACTCCTTAGAGAAATCGGGTGGGATGGAAGACTTCAATCAGAGTATACTCGACGTGTCCGATTTTATTTCTACAACTAGGTTGATTAATATTTATCTTCAAGGCTCCAAATTCACTTGGTCAAATAGGAGACAGGGTTAAAACCTTATCCAAGTTAGACTAGAAATATTTTTTTCTCTCTCCTAACTGGTCCAATCTTGTTGATTTCTCCATTCTCTCTTTTGAAGACTACTTCAGATCATAATGCTTTATTTCTTGATTAGAGAGAGAACACAAAGAAAGGTCCTTTCCCTTTCAAAGTCAAGATCATGTAGACCTCTCATCTACAATAAAGGGAACTAGTTGAGAGCTAGTGGAATACTCATTTCTCATGTCATCCTATGGTTCAAGTCATCAAAAAACTTAAACTCATGAGAGAAAAATTGAAAGGTTGGAACATGACCTCCTTTTGAAATATTTTGAAAGGGAAAGAAAAGGTGGTGGATGGCATTAAGGAAATTAAAAGAAGAATTGAAGAAGGAGAACAAGATGAAGGCATTTTGAAAGAAGAGAGAGCCCTAAGAGAAAAGTTGATTTCTCTGAATGAACATGGGGGAATTTTCTAGAAATAGAAGTTCAAAATCTAGTGGGTTACTAAGGGGGATAAAAATATGAAATTCTTCCATATGTAAACCCTTAAACATAGAAGCTAGAATAGAATGAAGATAATACAATTTCATAATGGACATTTGATAGAGGAGGAAGAAGATACTGATGATGTGGTTGTTAGGTCTTGTATTGATCCAAATGTTAGTGGTAATGTTGCTTTCTTGAATCCTTATGTTTTTTCTTAATTTTATTTCCACCCTAATAACTGAAGAGGATAAATATGTTACTTCAAAGAGGTGGAAGATGCGGTGTTTTCTTTTGGTATTTTTATAGCCCTTGGGCCTGATGGTTTTTCTCTGACTTTTTCCAACTCATTTGGGACATTGTGGATGCTAATATTTTTAATGCTACTAGGGATTTATTCTAAATGGGAAGGTTGATTTAAAAGAATTAAATTTCACCTTCATAGCCCTAGTTCCTAAAGTGTATGATGCTAATATTATGTCTGACTTTAGTCCTATCAACTTGTGTAACACCTTGTACACAATATTTTCAAAAATCATGGTCAAGAAGCTTAAGCACATTTTGGATAATTTAATTTCTCAAAATCAGAAAGGATTCATCAAAGAAAGAAATATTTTGGATATTTTTATTACCACTCATTGAGACATCAGGTATGATTCCTCCATTGGACATCTCCAAGGCTTACGATAAGGTGAACTAGGATTTCCTTCTTTCCCTTCTTAAAAAGTATGGGTTTAGCGATAAATTTTTAAAGATCATAATGGAATGTGTGCCTACTAATATGTATTAAGTTCTCATAAATGGATTCCCTAAGGGATTCTTCTCCATCTGAAAAGGGTTAACACATGGGGACCCCCAATCTCCATATTTTTCATTATTGTTTCTGAAGTGCTTGGTGATAATATCAAAGAAAGTAAGGACATAAACAAGATGAAAGGTATTAAGGCTTCGTCCCACATCCAAGAAATGGAAGGAAATTCTTAAGAAGTATGCTAAGATCTCAGGAAAACAAATCAAATACCATAAAAGTAAATTATATTTCTTCAATGTTAGTAAATCTATCCAATCTAAGATAAACAATGTCACGAGCTGTAACATTGCTTCTTTAGCTGAATTTTCCCTGGGATTTCCTCTTACTAAAAAATCTACCCCTTTTTATTTTTAGAATAGTTTCTTTGAGAGATTCAACAATAAGCTTGCAGGATGGAAGGGTAAATTTTTAAGTCGGGTAGGGAAAATTCAACTTCTGAAATCCTACCTCCAAAGTACATGAGTTTAATTCCTATATGTTTACAAATTTCTTGGTTTTGTGGTTGATTGTATTGAGAGGTACAAAAGAGATTATTATGGATAGGTTTTTAGGAAAAAAACTAGAATTTCTATTGTCAAATGGGATATAATTTGTACCTCAAAGAGGATTGGAGGTCCTTGTATTAGGAAAATAAGACCCTTTAATAGACCCCCTTATTGATAAAGTGTGGTGGATACTTCTTGAGAATGGAAAATATTGGTTTGAACTCATTAGGGCTAAGTATCTTCAATATAGATCTGCAGACTCCTTTCTATATGATAATACCCCCACCTCGAACTCCCCTATTTGGAATAGAATTCACAAAATTAAAAAAATCGTGAGGAAACGAAGAAAAAATATTATTGGGAATAATAGTAGCACCAACTTCTGGGAGGATATATGGCATCATAATAAACCCCTTTAGGATCATAATAACTTTGACCAGGTTAGACATTAGTTGTTAATAAATATGGTAACCGGGTTATAAACTACATTGAATGGGAGAATGACAAGACTAAATAGAAAGAACTCAAAAATCCGTTATGGGATTGTGCTAACATCCCTCCTCAACTCAGTAAGTGTCTAGAGGAAGACTTAGACTCCTTGTTTCCTCTTCTCCAAAACTCATCTATACTTTTTCAGCTAATTGAAAACAAATGTATTTGGAAAAACAACTCTTATGCCTTTCTCTATTAAATTGGCATATAAAGACTTGGAAGTTGGTGAAGATAACACTCAAATTTGGATTCCTAACCTTATCCCCTAGGTTAATTTCTTATACTAGATAACTGGTCATGGAAAAATTGTGAGAATTGACAACTTGAACAGAAGAGGGTTCTCCTTGGTAAACGGGTGCATCTTATGGTACTTTGATTCTGAAAGCATATATAATATTTTCTTTCATTTCTCATATGTGAGGGAAGTATGGGATATAGTGTTGCCTGTCACTAACATTTGTTTGGTTATGCAAGACTCTATAAAATTATTCATTAACCAATGGAACTTATGTCCTTTTGATCACAATATTATAATAAATATTTAGGCTTAGATCCCTCCCTTTCTCATATGTGATATATGGAAAGAGCATAATAATAGAATTTTTAGAGATCAATCTAGAAGCCCCAATTTCCTATTCCAAATCATCAAACAATAGATAAAGGAGAATATGTTAATGTTGTTACCTTTGGGAAAGGGAAACTTGTACCCACTTTGTAGGAGCTAAATGTTAAAAAGGGTTGGGGGATTGAGCAGTACCTTCTGAATTATTAATTGGGATAATATTCTGAGAAGGAAACTCGGTAGAAGAATTCCCTTGAATGCGGGTTGGGTCAAATCCCATGTTTATGGGTGCACTAAGGAAAATATTGGGAACTCTGATGCTGGTGGAGTTAATACGAATTGGAAAGATATTCTAATTGAAGGTTTCTACAAAAAAACTTTGCAATTGGTTCTAACAATAGGGTGGAAGATACTACTACTTGGAAAGTCATTAAACACATAAAATAATTGAACTATAACAACATAATCATTGAAGGAGATTATAAGCTAATCATTGATTATTTACAAGGGAATTTTGGCTACCCTTGGGACCTATCAAGTATAATGAAAGACTGGAAAAGACTCCTCTCTACCTTCAAGCAGTTTGAGATTTGTCACACTCTGAGAGAAGAAAATAGTGTTGCAAACCTAATGGCCAATTTAGGCCTCAATCATTAGGATTCATATTACTTGATGTTTGATAAGTTCCCTAGAGATCTAAAAGAAGTTATTTCAAATGAAAGGAGGGATGGAAGGATAAATCATGTTCATGATGAGGTTGCGATATAATTTTAACTTATGTATGGAATTGATTCTAGGATAGCTCTCAACACATAGCACAAAGAAGTATAAATTGTTGGATGGTAAACACAAAGATAATTATAGACCTATGAATTATTATAACGCTTGGAATTATAAGAAGCCAAGGGAAAGGAATAAGACTGGTATGAACATTAAATGAAGGAACTTCACTTTGTAAATTACTAAAAGAAAAGGTTTCATTATGACTTCTTATTTCTATAGTAAGTGTTATTTCTTAGACCTTATTATTAATATTTTTAAGAGAATCATGATAGGCGATGTCAAGGATAGGCGAAGTTCTCGTCATTTCTATTTTTTCAAAAGAAAAAGGCCTTTTCAATAATTCCTCTATACTCTTGAATAAACTTGGTTTATTATATCCCAATTATCTTAATTAATCCCACATGTGGCTTTAGGATTATTGGATGCCAACTTGGAACTTGAATTAAAATTTGAATGGTGATAAAAATTATAATAATCTCATTAATGATGCAATGAGAGGATTTTTACCCCACCACTTAATAAAAGTTCAACTTAAAGGAAAATGTCTTATCAATAATCGAAAGCATGATTGAAAATACTTTCATAAAAATCATAAATGTTGTGCCATTATTATGGGGAATGATACCAAGTCTCTTTGTTCTTTCCAAAGAAATATGACTTGGGTATTCAAGAAACCTCACTTCCTTTCTAGTAAGAAGAAGAAAAAGGGCTTTTATTTTGTGCAGAATTTGGAAAAGGTAGGCCTCTAATATTTATGGATCAAAAACTAAATCTCTCTAAGGTGAAAAGTATGGAGGGTCTCTGAAGAAGTCAGAGTCATGAGATTGTATGGAGCTATTACAAAATAGTGGGATTTGGGATTTTTTTATAGAGGTGATTTCTTGCCTTATTTGCATGCTATGAAGGGATACACCACTACTCTTTCCATGAAGTTTTGTAAGTCCTCAGACCAAGGAAATTTTTCTATCGAAAGCATCAAATTATGCATGACCCTAAGCTGATAGGTGAGGCTACGAGCTTAAAGTGTGAAGGTGAAAGGGTGGAAAGAAAGAGTTGTGGTGACTCTAAGCTCTAGCTGTAAATTGGTCGTTGTGGCTAATCATAATGGGTATGATCAGTTTTCTTCGCCCCCTCCATATGATCTATTTTTCTTCTTTCTCATGAAATATTTTACCCTAGAAGGAAGGTATACCGCCTTCCATAGGTATCACTTTCCCATTTTGAATCATCTAAGAAATGGTTTTAGGATAAATATGCCCTTTTTCTTTATTCCTCCCTCGCTAGTAGCATTTTGAAAGGTTCCTTTTATCCTCTTCACCATGGATTAATGTATGCCCTTTACCACGATGAGTTTGAAAAATCTCCATTTAGAATCCTCTTCTTGTATTACCCTCAACAAGAACATAACCACATTGTAAACCCGAAAAATAGCATTGTTAAAATTGAGCTTGTTGAAACTAAACCTCTCCTTGATAAAATTGTTCCTGGTGGGAAAAAAGCCAACCCTTTTGGGAAAAATAAGTTTAAAAACCCCATAATCCATGACAAAGAAACCCCTTGAAGAGGCCTTTCTTGATATCAGTCCCCAAAATAGGAAAGTTGCTCCCACTAGTCCCACCTCTTCAAAGACTAAAACTGCCAATACAATGATGAAAATGAGTCTATTTATAGATTTTGATAAAGAAGATGATAAAAATGAGGATACAAAACAAATAGAGAATCCTACATATGAAGGAATTTTGGGAGAAATAAGGTTTTCTTATCTCCGCAATAAGGAACACAGGGGTAAAAAGATTGAGGATGAGGTGGTTCCTGAGATAGACATATAGTATGAGTATGACGAGGAAGAAGACTCTACTGAGAATTCTAAAGATGAGGACTATGCTGTTGGGGTTGAAGAGCCAAAGAAAGAGGAAAAATAAATATCTATGGAGATAATTGCTAACTTGGATGAATTGGGAGATATAGTGAAGTCAATATGGTGTGTAAATCTCCTACCCATACTTGTAATGATCCCTAGGTGAATATTCCTAATTCCCCTATTCTGGAGGATAAAAATGATGTTGATAATATCCAAAGGCATATTGTCAATTTGCAAAAAAGAGTTACTACTCTTGAAAGTTTTTCTACTACCCCATTGTATAACAATGATGTTTTTACTGATATTATTTTCTCCCTCTGTAAGTGGTTGATGGAATCATTAAGAAAGCTCTATTTGGTATTATCATTGGTATGAACATGTTGAATATATTGGTGAGGAAGAGGAGAAATGGTCAAGCTAGTAAGGAAGATCAGGATAATGAGGACAATAAAGATTGGAAAAGCCTACTCAAGAGTTTTTCCGAAGACTGGGATAGAATTCCTAGGGATAATGAAAAGTAATGCTACTATTTTATTGATGCTCTACTCTGGGTTTTTGATAGCTTTAAACTTAAGTTCATTGTTTTGGTCTCTACAACATAGATGCTATATAATGAAATATGAGAATATTTCAAAGTTTTATTTTGTTATTTTAAGTAGTGGTAGGAGAAACAGTGACTCTGTAAAGTGTCTGATGAAGTTAAACTCTTATACAATTATGGATGGTAGTAGTAGTGTCAAGAACTCTTTTAAGGTCATTGTAATGGTTTTTGATTAATTTTTTGGATGACATTTTCTACTTTCTCTCAGTTGTAATAGCGCTAGGTAGGGATTCCAGTGCTGCTTCTTAGTATTTTCTTGTGATGTATGGGATCAGGGCCTTTCCCAAACTTAATATAAACAAGCTTATAATATTAATAAATAATTAATGCTAATTTATTATGATCTATATATAAATAAAATATGTATAAAAATTATAATTCTAATCAAACAATATTAAAATTAATCAAAATGTAAATAAATATTGAGACAAACATTAACAATATATAACATACTA
>MU224581.1:463801-489321 GCA_018584345.1 Thuja plicata | reverse complement strand
TATAAGATTGTGATAAGATCAATTTTTATATAAAAACATAGAAAAAAAAACAAAAACAAAACAAACCTAATTAAATAATACCATATTATAAATTTAAAACTTCTACCGAACTCCATTTTCATGTAAGCCGGCAATCCGTCGCGTTCTGTATGAACGTTTATTTAAATTAACAGCTTGAATTAAAGCTTATGCCATTGTTTGATTGATGTCCCCACATTTAAAGAATGAAGCATCTGCGAAATTCTTCCTTCCCACACCCAAATTGACTTTCTAATCCAGACCTGCAAATTGTCCGCCTAGGTATGAGAGCGGGATTTCGATTCGAGGTATACTTCTAAAAGGACGCTATCAGATGCAGAGCTCTATTTCGATGATAAGTAGTGCGATGAAGATCAAAAGGTTGGATGTACTGTGATTCCAATTATAATCATCGGAGCGGATGTGTGGAGTGCATTCAGGAAAAAGAAACATTGGATTCCCAGAGTCTATTCAACTTCTCGCGCTTACTTGAGGTGTGTAGAGGTTTAGAATTAATTTTATATAATCAGATCCCCGTTTTGAGAGTGAGCGTTTGTGTGTTGATGGGTTGTTTGTTACCCGGAGTTTCCAGCCCCCATTCCACAACTTTGTGGTCTGACATGGCTGCGCTCATAATACGCTCTTCCATTTCCTTGTTAAACATTTTCTATGATGCATACATACTTGCTTCTTTTAAATCCTGTGATCATGATATGCTGCAATTTTCCGTGATACGTTGGGTAAATGTCATAATAATAGTATCAATTATATTTCTGGTTCTTATTTTGAGTTCTGCTGCTCTGGATTCTCTCGCTCTTTCTCAAACCGTATCTCCTAAAATACCCACCATTTTTTTCCTCCGAATTACCATATACAATTTGGATGGGATAAGGTGGAAGAACAAGTAACCAAATCATGAATTGCGGTTCGCAGTTCGGATCCTTAATATATAATCACTAGATCATGTCTCAGTTCATCTGTAGCGCTAGTCTTTAGCGTTTGCAATGGGATTTTGATCTGTCAAATTAATTTGTAAAATATAATATTGTGAATAGTATTGACCCTCTCCCCCTCTGTTGGATGGCCATAGTGGTTGGTTCCATGTTAAGGGTGAAGTCTTCAAAATACTCCATGCAGAGATTATTGCAATGATGAGGGACAAAGGAGAAACCATGGCTACTCCGCGAGTTATGTTAATAAATCACAGTTGAAGTGTGAAGGTAGAACAAGGACACAACTCAACTAGAGAAACAATATTATCATTGATTCTATGTTTAGCTAACTTTAAATAGTCCACCATGGGTACTTTAGTAAATAAAGAAAAAATGTTTAGACTAACCAATATCTCGATGTCTTCAACTCTTTTATCTTGAATAAAATGTTTTGATTCTTTGGCAAAGGAGTCAGGTTTACCTATTACAGGTGAGATCAATTTGGCAAGTAAGCTAGCCAATCTATAGGTTAGGGAATTTGAGGTATCATCAATAGGTCTAAGAGGAATGTTGTGTTTATGAATTTTTGAGGCACCATATATGTGAGGAGTGATCTCTTTGTAAGGAAGGAGATAATTATTAGTAGAGTAATCAAACATTGAATGGTATATCACATGTTTGACTTTTCTTATGATCTTGGAAATAGGGTTGTGCAGGAGCATTCTATTGCTTCTACCATTGGAATGGTATTCCAACTTTTTGATATAATTATCATAGTTCTCCAATTATCCCAACATTCCTTTTGTCGCCTTTAACTAAATCAGAATACTTCACAAATTTTTCAAAGGCAAGAAACTCGGCTATGTAGAGATTATCATGAACGGAAGAGACTGAATAGATTTTTTAATCTCAACAAGAAAATAAACTTTAGGAATGGAGATATGAGTGCAAGAAAAACCTAACCATCATTTTAAATAAATGGTGGCTATAGGATCAATAGAATGACTAGAAAGTCAAAAGGACGGTTTCTCTTTCTTCTTTAGATAACTCTACCAAAAGCATCTCATTATTCACAAAGAGATCACCGTTTGGATTTAGAGTGTCCCCAAAATTCCCAATTCTAGCATACCATTTAGGCCTATAGTCGGTACCTCACACTCAATGACGTACAAATTGGCTTCTTTCCTTGCTAAGTTGTTCTCTCCCATAATAGGTAAATCTATTTCTTTCATTAAAGGTCACTTTACCAATTTTTTTTTTTTCATTCAAGACAAAAGATTTGATGATAAAAAAGATCCTTGTTAGCATTGTTTTTGTGCCCTTGTTCAGTAAAGTTCCCTTGGCCAACTCCACAAAACTTATTAAATGCAAGACCAACGATGATATTTCTTCTCTTGTTGATTTATGTCTTTGTTCTACCTTCTTCACTTTCTAGAATGTAGTCTATGAACAAATTGATGGAGTTGTCATGCGCTCTCTCTTGTGTCCTATCATGGCACACCTCAACATGGAATTATTTGAATTATTATCCCTCAACAATTTCCCCCTCAAACCCCATTGGAAGAAACACCACGGAGATGACACAAATATTTTTTGGCCTCATGGCCTTGATAATTTAGTACTTTTCCACAGTAAGCTAAATAGCCTTTTTGACTACATTCAATCTACTAGACAATATGAATCCAATAATCAACTTTCTTTTTTTGATATCCTTTTCACTAGAAAAGATGATGGTACACTTTCTCATTGTGTCTTTAGAAAGTCCATAGAGACTAACATCTACCTTCATGGTTCCTCCCACCATCATGCATTCATGCATGCTTTTCAATTAGTATAACCTTTGCAGCCCCTTATGGTGCAAGTGCTAGGATATTGTTCATGGAAAAATAACTTTTTAATTGGTATAAGATTAGAGATTGTACAATAAAATTACATATTTAATATAATACAAAGACGTAGATTAAGTTGTATCTCAATTATAACTAGATTGTGACCACTATTATTATACTTTAATATAAAACAATAAATGATTAGATCGATTTTTCTATTAAAAAAACATAGACAAAAAAATAAAACCAACTAATTAAAAAATACTCTATTATATATTTAAAAAATTATAACAACATATTTTATTTTTTTGTATTAATTATAGAGGGATCAAAAATTACATCAATATGTTCAAAATAGAGGCATAGCCTCGCACCACAAGTATCAGAGACATCTACATGAAATTACATTACAAAGTATAACACTTAATAAAAATAATTATGGCACAAGCTAAGCTCGAGACAAAATGCACCAAAGATAAAAAAAGGGCCAAACTTTGTTTTCCAACTTCATGACTTTTGCATTTTCTTTGTGGTTTTCAACCAAAAAATATGCAAATCATGAAGAACAGATGCTAAAATTTTCGTGAAAATCTATAAGATTTTTTGATTTTTGAAATTTTGTCAATGATACATTTTGTAAGAAGCTTAGCCGCATCCATCAATTATTATATCCTTTGAACATTAAAAACATCTCCGTAAATCACATGCATCACACTGGTCCGTAAATCACAAAGAAATTCACTATTGCGCCTCCAAACTTAACGTAGAACACTACATGTAAATCACCACTAATACAAGCAGTTGCATGCAGTTCCAATGAATACGAAGGTGATTGGACATTTCGCTAACACTTTGAACATTTAAAACTTCTACCTAAGGTCATTTTCATGTAATCCGACAATCCATCGTATTTAAATTAATAGCCTATATTATAGCTCGTGTCATTGTTTGGTTGACATGTCAGCAAAATTAAAGTTAACTTACAAAAGATGATTGCCTTCTTGTCTTCTAATGTGATGTCCATGTCGCCAAGCACGTCAATCAAGTCTTTCTACCTCTTACTTTCCTCCGCGCTGCGGATCCCCCTACGCTCCACATGTTCATCTATTATCTTGTCCAAGACACCATCCAAGCCCTTATGAACACTCTTCATACGTTGCCTCGGCCCTTGCAAGTCAAGCCACTATTATTATATTTACCCACCTAATTATATGTTGTCATCCTATTATTGAATTGAACTAGAACAAATCCATCTTCATTTTAACTACTAAAATATAATAAATTAAATCTAACATCTATTTATCTTATTAAACTAAATCACATAGGTTGACTCCAATCCGGTTAAATTAAATAAATAAATTTTATCTTTGTAATCACTAAAATTAGGTTAACTTATAAGGCTACTTGCACATGATCCAATGTCCCAAGTTATATGCATCATTCAAAATAACTACCTTCCTTTCCCCTAGAAAAATGCACTAAAAGGACAAAGCCCTATACATGTCATTGGTCCAATTGTTTATGATGGATTTGGACGGCTGAGATTAAATGAGTTGACTTTAGGAATTATATTATGTGTAACGAACCTTGGAATTTAAATTAAATTTAGAGATGGTAGCTGAAAAACCTTATTTAAATGTTATTTATTTACTTTAAGTAGATGAGTGTGGACATATTTGATCTAGTTCAATAAAATAATTAAAAAATGAATTTTATTTAATTTAAATTTATTCATGAGTGAAAAAGCAGTTTTTTGATTAAATATTAGGTGGCAAATAATTTTGTTTATTTAAAAAAAATAAAAATTGGGAAAGTGGATTTCGGTTATTTCAACAACTAATTAGATGCAATTGAATAATTTATTTGATTTAGATACTTAATGGAGAGAATTGTAAATTAAAAACTCTTAAAAATAAATTATTATTTTAATGAGATGATTTTTACTCTTATGTTTAAAAATAACATAAATCTAACCAAAAGTAGAATCAATTGAATTGGCATCATCCTTAAGTTTCCTGACAAGATACATGGAATGAATACCTCTTAATAAAATGTTACATTAACAAATACATATGAAATTATAAAATAGCAATTAAAAAAAATTATGCATCTAGGTTGAAGAAGACGTAGTCAACCCTCCTTTTTAAAAAAAATTGTGATTATAAAAACACATGTGTTTCTCTTAATAATAAAACTTGTTTGTGTTTTTCTTATTAATTTAAACATGTATGTGGCTTTTAAAGTTAAAATCATGTACATGGTTTTAATTCCAAAACCATGTACATGCGTTAAGGCTTGAATTTTTTGAAGGGTTGACTCATATATAGTAGTAGTTAAAACACTATGTTTGTGCAGTTAATACTAAGGTTCAAACCTTCTTAGACCACTATAATAATAAGCGTTGTGCTTGCAGGTTTTTATTGATCAGAAAAATTTTAAAAAGCTTGGATTTTCTAAGTTGCAACACATATATGATTTTTTAATTTTTTAAAAACACGTATGTGTTGCTTGCATTTACATTTTTTAGGTGAGTGGCCACTTTTTTGTTCACCATCTTGGTGCACATAAGTAATTATATATGTTTATAGGATTCCAAACTTTGCCATCTTTTATTGCATTTGAAAGTGTATTTTGAAATCATCAAGCAACAATGAGCTTATAAATCCTTAGATTTATCATGGCTAGGATTTCTTTTGTTGAAAGTTTATATGAGAATTTCTCTCTCTCTCTCTCTCTCTCTCTCTCTCTCTCTCTCTCTCTCTCTCTCTCTCTCTCTCTCTCTCTCTCTCTCTCTCTCTCTCTCTCTCTCTCTTTTGTATTGTATATTGTACTAAATTTGAGTATGGCAAAATAATCATGTGTTGGATTAAGTGACATAGCTCAACAATCGGTAAGAACCCAAAGAAAGAATGTGTAGGATGGAAAACCAAATTTCACACAGTTGTTACTTAAATCGGTACACAATGAACAATAATATTGGTTTCTGGTTAATATTTTTCTTTCTTTAGTGACACAAGAAAGGTTTGTACTACATCAAACTTGTTTATATATACCAAAAGCTAGATGTAAGTCATTGAAAGAAGGTTACCAGTGTGGGTACATGGATGTATAAGAAAATAGAAGAACCATGTACCCAACTATCCATGCCACCATCTTACCAAATAGTCTTTATCTATTAATTGATACTTGTATTTTAACAACTTCTAGCATTTAATGTAGGCATGCCATTTCATAACATTACATACTAGTTTAAATGAATTATGCGCCATGTTCCACATCATAACATCTCACCTAGGATAAGAATAATGATCTTGGAGGATATGACATTCTGATCATTATACACTATCCCGACGGTCTAAACCATGTGCACTTTGCACCTTTTTATTTTTTCATGGGCTCAATTCTTGCTATTCAAGATTGAAACCGTGGAACTTAGCTTCTCATATCTATCACTTCCATGCATAGAGAGTGCTGGCATGACCTCAATCATTCATGTTGGGTGCAGTTAGAAAAATGACTAGTCTTCAATTTCATTTAATATAGTGTGAGCAATTATTTCTTCAACTTCATTTAGTACAATTTGAGCACTTATTTTTTTGTCATACTTCGACCACATTTTATCTTCTACGCCTATATAAATGTGTAATATTACTATTCATCAAACAAGACTTTGATATTCAAGATAGTTTTGCATTTGATTAGTCTAAATTTTTAATATAATATTTTATTATAATATTAACATTCTTGATATTTACTTCCCTTATGCAATTTTTCAAATTATTATTCAATAAAAAGTAATATGTCCCTTTCTAACAATTAACATCTTGAATTTCTACGTTGTGTATCTTTAGAATAATGTCAACCACGTTCTTATGAAATGTGTCTTGTTTTTTTTTTCTTTTCATATATTTATTTTAATTAGGCATAAACAAATATGAATAATTCTCTTACAAATGTTTCAAAAAATATTTTGTGTTTCAAAATCATTTTACAACCTTATATACACAACAATGAATATAAATCTTAACATGTTAATATACATATACTTTTCTATCAGTATAGCTCATGTGCCTCCTTATAATTCAAGTGCTAATATATTGTTCATGAAAAAATAAATTTTTATTTGGTATAAGATTAGAGATTGTACAACAGAATTATATAATTAATATGATATAATGATATAGATTAAATTGTATTCCAATTAAAATTAGATAAATTAGATTGTGACCAGTATTATTATATTTTTTTAGTAGATTGTGATAAGATCAATTTTTATATAAAACCATAGAATTTTTTTTTAAAAAAACAAGTAATTAAATAAACTCTATTATATGTTTATTTAAATTAACAGCTTGAATTAAAGCTTCTGTCATTGTTTGATTGATGTCCCCACATTTAAAGAATGAAGCATCTGCGAAATTGTTCCTTCCCACACCTAAATTGTCTAAATATCTGTTCTTTTGAGTTTCTAATCAAGACCTGCAAATTGTGCGCCTAAGTATCAGAGCGGGATTTCGATTCGAGGTATACTTCTAAAATGGCGCTATCAGATGCAGTGCTCTATTTCGATGATAAGTGGTGCAATGAAGATCAAAAAGTTGCTGTACTGTGATTCACATCATCTATATCGCTCCTTGGGTACTGTTCTGCCTTCCAATTATAATCATCGGAGCGGATGTCTGGAGTGCCTTTCAGGAAAAAGAAACATTGGATTCCCGCAGAGTCTTTTGTTATGGGTGCTCTTGCTCTTCAACTTCTCGCGCTCCTTAACAATCCAATCATTTTTCTGGCGGTTCAGATGAGGTGTGTAGAGGTTTCGAATTATTTTTAAATAACCAGATCCCAGTTTTGAGTGGGAGAGTGAGCGTTTGTGTGTTGATGCGGTGTTTGTTACCCGGAGTTTCCACCCCTCATTCCACAACTTTGTGGTCTGACATGGCCGCGCTCATAATAAGCTCTTTCATCAGCCTGTTCCACGTTTTCTATGATGCAGAAATACTTGCGTCTTTCAAATCCTGTGATCATGATATGCTGCAATTTTCCTTGATTCGTTGGGCAAATGCCATAATAATTGTGTCAATTATATTTCTGCTTCTTATTTTGAGTTCTGCTGCTCTGGCTTCTCTCGCTCTTCCTCAAATTGTATCTCCTAAAATGCCCACCATTTTTTTCCCTCCGAATCCCCATACGCAATTTGGATGGGAAAAGGTGGAAGAACAAGTAACCAAATCATGGATTGTAGTTCGCACTTCGGATCCTCAATATTTGATCGCTAGATCATGTCTCAGTTCATCCGTAGCGCTGGTTATTAGTGTTTGCAATGGAATTTTGATCTGTGAAATGTTGGTTTTCCGAAAATATTTAAAAAATAATATTGCGAATATTATTGACCCTCTCCCCCTCCGTTGGATGGCCATAGTGATTGCTTCCCTTGTCATATACTGGAGATGCATCACACAAGTGGTGTACTACCCAAAAAATCTGGAATGGAGACTTTCTAGTTTCTCACAAAATTTTCAAATCGAGGAGTTTTGGAAGTGTCATTTGTTGGGGTTGATACGTAGTTCCAGAAGGCGTGGACAACTTGGCAGAAATTGCCTAGTAAAGATGATCTTAAAGCTGTGTAGGGTCATGCGATTGCATAACTTATTATATGTGCTTTTTTGGCTTCAGATGTTTTCCGTTCTGTATAGCAAATTTTGTTGTTTATTATTACAGTTGCTGCTCTCCAACAAATATTTCGGTAATGTTCTCATGGGTTCAGAATATCAGGAATTTTCAACTCTCTACAGATCCGAAATTCGACGAGGAGAATCGTGTGACTACCATAAATACATGAGGGCATTGGTAACTATGGAGGGGGGAAATTCTGCTGGACTGTGGATAGCCAACAGAAAATCTATTGGGAGAGTAAAGAAGTGCATGGAAAAGGGGGAAGAACAAGGGAAACAAAGTGGCGACTTGATATCTTTGCTTCTTGCAAAGGCTACACCCGATTTCCGTGGTAAAAAATGCGTGAAGCCCCAAAATGATTTTCTCAGCAGATTAGAAGTGGAAAGAGAGTTGGATGTTAGCAAATGGTCTTGGAAAATGACAGCAATCTCCATAATTGCTGTATTAATCGAACTTTCTGCATTTGCCCATGACGAGGACGAGGCCAAGATTATGTTAAAGAGATGTATTGAAGGTTGCTCTCAAGCATGGAATATCATGGAGGTCGTGGAAAATAATGTCAGTGAAACATTTGACCTTAGCATAGCAGCTGATGAAATATTCCAGAGCCTAAAGAGAAGGCACAAATGGCTTGAATACAGTCTTCCACTGAGCAGCTTAGTTGAGAGATCCCCAGCAGCCGCAAAAGCAGCGATCCAGAATCTTGTTGAGAAGGGCAAAGAAATAGCGAAGGAGTACTGCTCAAGCAAGCCGAGTGAGGCAATTGCAGGATACAGCCTGTACAGGATAGGAAGGGTAAGCATGAATGAAGATCGTCAGTTTAATAGTGTTGAGGAAGTTTGTGATAGAATGTGTAGAATGTTGGCAGATATGATGGGGTCCTGCTGTGTAAAAGTTGCTGGTGTAATAATGGAAGATTGCAGGAAACTGGCGACTATGTCCGATGAAGAAAGCATTTTAACAATTGCACGAGTTGCGGGGAAAGTAAAGGGAGTGATAAAAAGTGTTGGATGGACATTAAAATGGAGGTCGGACTCAGAAAGCCCCTCCATTAACACCTCGCTGGCAACGGAGGAAGCTACTCCACTAAGAAGGTATCACAGTTTTCAGATCAGATAATCATCAGCAAGAGACGAAATTCATGCAACTACAAGGCATCTTACTTCTCAGATTAGATAGGGACATCGCTTGTAAGCTTGTGAGTTTTTTAATCTTCAAGCCAATCCAAATAGACGTAATGCTGATCATTTAGTCAGAGAAATGGATCTCCAAATCCGATATTTAAGTAATAATGAGGAAAGCTTCTTGTATCTATTGAAAACTTTAGAAGGATAAGACAAGTTAAACATTCAAAATTGAAATAGAAAATGGTGTTAATAGTGGTGATATGTAAGCAAACAAGATGATAAAGTACAAGATTAGCGAGTTAGTGGGATGCCTGCCACAATTTTTTTTAAAATTCTGTAACTTGGGGAATAATATTAATTAAAAGATGAAAGTTTAATAAATTTAGATTTTTAATATAAATTTCAATTTTTAAGAGAAAGAAAATTACTATTTTTATTTAAGCATAAAGATAAAGTGTAATTTACTTATAATCTTTATATGGTTTATAATTTTCTTTAATTTTTTTTTATTGAATTTTATTATATAAAAGGATTAAAATATGAAAACTAAGGTGAAAGATATTAAGTAACTTTGTTCTAAGGTTAACAATTACTTAAAAATGATTCATTTTTATCATTATCAACATCTTAGAGTATTAGGAAAAAGAATGAGCATGTGGGAAAATGAAAGATTACCTTAAGGTGAGGTAATCTTAAAGAAAGTAAATATTTTAAAGAACAAATAAAATTAAACAAAATATGTCAAATTAATAAGTTAAAGAACATTCTTTCATCCCTTCTTTGATTTCCAAAATATAAGTCCCCAAATTTATAGCCATTAATAATTCATTATGTGTAGGCGGCTTCCAAAGAAGGTTATGGTGTTCCTATGATATGGTGTTTATGGTCATAACTTTGATGTTGGTTTATCTCTTATCGGTTTTGTTAGAACTAGAAGATAGAAATCTAATAGTTACATGAGAATATAACCAATAATGAAAAGGAATAAAACCTAAAAAAGTAGAACAAGAAGACACAAATTTAACGTTGTTCACCCAATCTTGGGCTACGTCCACCAAACAGAGAGTCTCATATTATTATTCAAGAATTTCAACTGATTGCAACCAGCGATCCCTCGTAGATCAATACCACTGCAATACTACAATACTTTTTCACTCTAACTTGCCATGACCCTAACATTTTTTTTCTTATAGAAAAACCCTAACCCTAAAACTTGCTTGACAGGTCAACCTAGGGAAATGCTTGATGAGTCAACCTTGGAAAATGGTTGATGAGTCAACCCAAAAAATGTTTGACAAGTTAACCCCGTAAAATACAAAAAATTATACATTAATTGCATGGTTAGTCATCAAAAACCAACAATCTTCCACGTGGAGACTGATCAGGCTCCACACTAAACAATCTCCCACTTGGAGAAGGATCCTCTAACTTCCACTGGAAAGAAACACCCTAGACACTATTGTTTTGTTTTATTATTTTAGTCGTGAAGACCAACCAAAGTTGAAGAGGAGCTCACCTTCTCCCGTGTAACTACCTTTGTAAAAATATCAGTTGGAATTTCATCTATATGTATCTTTTCAAGCCTTAACCGACAACATGAAGTGATACCTCCATTCTATGTGTTTCGTAATTATTAGCATGTCTTTAAATAAGGAATTATTAGCCTATTTTTGTCCAATTCTTCTACGAAAGATTGCAACCATATCATCTCCTTGCTTGCCTCAATTGTAGTTGTAGACACCCTAAATTGGTCAACCAAAATCAACATGGTCAACCAAAGTCAAAAGGGGTCGAATCAAGTCAACATAATGGATTAATTAAGAAATCTATTAATTAATTAAATTTTAGCCAAAAGGGATTAATTAAACTATGTAATTGATTAAATCAATTAGTTATATAGTTCAATTAAATAAATCAAATGCAACCCATCAAATCCCCTTACATGGCTAATTTAATTAAATTGGTTGAATTAATTAAATCCTAATTACTTTCAGCAAAGTGGACAAGAAATCAAATAGTGAATGAGAAGAAAGGATTGAGAGCACATGGATCACTCCAAATTTTACCATCCTCACCACTCATTTGGGCTTTGCTATCCTCACCACTACTTTTGTCACCTTGTTCCCCTATTTGAAACCTTGACCTCAACCCTACTTTGACCTTGATTAATCAAACTCACCCCCCTACCCTTGGGAATTCTTATAAATAGGAGGATTTTAATAGTGTAAAACCACAAATTCACCTATAGAGTAAGAATTCTTATTTAATTGCATATTAAATCAGGCATTTACCATTGAAGCATTCTTGAGTATTATTGTTGTAATGCAAATTCATCCATATTTACATAGATTTTTAGCATAGAATAGGGAAATTCATCTTAATTTGCATACATTTGCATTGTAGATCCACGTTTTCATTATTATTAGCATAATTCTCGTTCTAGGGGTTGTCACTTTAGGATTCTTTATAGCTGAGAGAATTCCTTTAATCCTTCTAGCTAGAGATCCATGAGATGCTCTTAATTCGCTTTCACTTTCAAAATTGATTAACCTAGTTAGATCTTTCAAATTTGATTGAAAAAGTATGTTAAACTAATGTTTCATGTAGGTTTGTAAATTGCATATTTTACGACTACATTTGGCGCCCACTACAGGGCTCAAGCCTCATATTCTAAATATCTATTTTGAAGAACTTACATTGCAAATTCTCCAAAATCCCACAAAATTTGCACCTGGTACAAAGAAGCTCGCACTTGGTATAAAGAAACTCACACCTTATCTGTAACAACTCACACTTGGTCTGTGAGAGCTAGCATCCTCATAGTGAAAGCTCTCACCTAGTATAAATAAGCTCAAACCTGGTCTATCACAGCTCACACTTGGCCTGTAACAGCTTGCACCTGGTCTATACAAGCTTGCATTTGGTCCAAAGAAGCTCACAACTAGTCCAAAGAATCTCTCATTTGGTTTTGGCTAATGAACACGCTCTATTTGAGGGTTATATTGTTCATTTTCATAAATTATATCATTTAGTGAAGTTTGCATAGCAATTAGGAAGATTTGCATATCATTTGGAAAACTTTGCATCTCATTTAGTGAAATTTACATAGTATTTGGAAAACTTTGCATGTCATTTAGTGAAATTTGCATATCATTTGGAAACAATTGCATCTTATTTAATGAAATTTACATATCATTTGAAAGATTTGCATCTCATTTAGTGAAATTCTCATATCATTTAGAAAAAATTTCATATCATATAAGAGATTTTGCATAAATGTTTATTACATTTTGAGTTGCATTCGGTCTGTTCTGTGTTGCATTTAGTTTGTTTTGATTTTTATTCGGTCTATCCTGAGTTACATTTCTTCTGCTCTGAGTTGCATCTAGTCTTTTCTAAGTTGCATTCAGTCTATTTTGAGTTGTATTTGGTCTTCTCTGCAAATTGCATTTGGTATATGATAAGAAACATCAATTCAAGTTGTATAAGTGATAAGTTTGATAATTAATTAATGTTTTTGATGAATTGTAGATGACTCAAGGGATCAAATCAAGATAAAATTTAGAAATCGATATACAAATCCACTGAGTATTATCAAGAGAAAGATGCAAAAAGGCTATACAAAGACGCATAGCGAATACAATTAGCAATTGAAGCCGAAACATTGGAAGAAAGAATTCAGGAAAGAAATAGGGATTGGAAGATCATTAACCTTTATCAAGCTTTCTATATTATGTCATATAGTCCTTTAGATGATTCTCTCATTTGAATATGATACATCTTAAAGTTCAAATAGAAAAGTGTAGTTTACCAGATTATTAGAAAGAGAAAGAAGCTAAAAGATTGAATGATCATGCTAAGAAAATCCATAACACAAACATAGTAGAAAACTTAGAAGAAGAAGAAGAGAAAGCATATGAACACTACATCAAAATTCTCAAATTATATCAACCTAATTTTCCATCTTTGGCTTAAATATTTGTTCATTCATTTTAGGGGGATTTGGTTTCAATTTTTGTTTACTTTGTTCGCTTGGTTGTTGAAGTAACATTTTGAGGAGAAAACTTGGATTCTATGGAGCTAGAATAATCACCACTAGATAAGTATGCAAAAATAAAAATAAACAAAGTCATAAATGCGCCTAGTCTTTTCTAGCATCAAAAAGAGGTACTCCTAAATCCTTATGCATTTTTTAAATTGTGGCAATTTAATTCACACGTCTAGCTTAAGGTAAAAGAACAAACTGAAATCTTGAGTGAAGCATTAGAGAAATTTTCTTCACCTATTGGTGAATCAAAATCCATGAAATGCTAGATTTGGGATAGAAAGGAGCTAAGTAATGAACCAAACACCTAATTAAGCCTCCTTGTTTATGGATAAAAAGTTCTAGGTATATGCTTTTCACTCTTTGGGTGAATCAAAAAGCCAAAATGTCTAATCCCAGTACATTAAGAGGCTTGGAATGAACTTGCTTAATAATTTTTAGAAGTGAAGAAGTAGTAGGGATATTCTCTTCACCCTTTGGGTGAATCAAACTCCTAAACCTACCTATTTATCTCATTTATTTCTTTCCATATACTTCATATATCTTTAGTGGGCTTGCCTCCTGAGATTTTCCTTATCAAGGATGGTGAGAGGGAACGACCCAAGTGGGATAAAACCATTTTAGCAATGGTAATCCAACCCAATATATAATAAAATGCATTCATCATTAATGAGTTGAGTGATAGAAAGCCTTGAGAATCATACTTCCTCTAGTATTCCTTTGGGATTGTGCCAAATCATATTTTTATGCATGTGGGAGGCCTCTGTAATGGGGGATAAAATCAAATATTTTTTAACAGAATCTTTATTACAACTTGGTTAAGTAGCAAGCATACATTTTTAAACCTTGTTGAACCAAATTGACCATAGGTATCTTGATTAAATTGTTTTCTTGTGGAGACCTTGTTAAAAACATCCAAGAATATAAACTTTTATAGCTTCTTAGAAGTTAGAAAATATGTGTATTTGTGGTTTCTATGCTTGATGGTACATGATCTTGAAGAAAAACACCATCCATTTAGAAGATCCAAAGTTCATAAAAATTATTATTCTTGTAAAATGGATACTTCTTCAATAAAGATTCACAATTCCTTTTCATGTCAGGTTGGACAAAATTCCATCATATCAAAATGTCTCTACAAGAAGATGAAAATTTGCATAGGGAAGAAACCACACCTCCTCAACCACCTATAAAATAAAATCAAGACAATCACATCATGGTTAAAAATAAATGGCCTAGATACCCTAATCATGATAACAATGAAGAAGAGAATCTTATTAGAACTACCACAAAGAAAATTCAATCTTTGCAATCACAAATCCAAGACCTAAAGGAAGAAAAAGATAAACCATTCAAAGAAGAATCATTAAGATCAATGTTTCCTTTTCTCTTTAATTGTGATCTAAACATGTCTCCATTTTCTTCAAACAAAGAGGCATATAATCATGAAAAACACATCTTGTATCAAGAACAACTTCATGACCATGTCCTATCTTTCATCAATAAAATGAAGAGGAAGTTACAAATATCGCCATCCACTTACCTCCCTATTCTCCTAATTCATTATGAATTAAAAAATATTTCATCATAAGATCTATAGTGAACTAATCACTTTTCTCCTCAAGATGTAATATCTAAATTTATTGACCATCTTTACCAATCCGAATGACTATTAATCCAAGTAAGGATATCTGATTTTAGCATTCTTAAGGGGGTAACTCATGAATGCAATGGATCACTCATCGTCACCATCTTTCTTTTAAGTGAGTATTCCTATGCATGAGTGATCTAAGGAAAAATAATATACCTTGAAAGGTATAGTGTAGTCTAGACTAACTAGCACTAGAGCACTAGATGTGGCGGTTTTAATTTCCTCAAATGACTTCTTGACTGGAATGGTCCATTCAATTTTATCATCCTTTTTAATAATATCATTTATAGGACGTAAAATCTCTATGAAACAAATGATGAAATTTTTAAGAATATCATTCAATTTTATCATCCATTTTTAATAATATAAAGTCATTCAAGGTCTATTAGTATCCCTGTTTCAGAGATCACGTGGCCTAGTAGCTTCCCCTCAGTACTTTGAACATGAAGTTCTTTTGGTTAAGAGATATTCCATATCTCCTACACCTTTTGAGTACCTTGGGTAAGTCATCAATATAATCAGCATGGACTTTAGAAAAAATGTCAGGTCATCCATGTATATCATGATGCATTTCCCCACTAGCCCCTTGAAAGTTGCATCCATTTCTCACTAGAAGGTAGCCCTGACATTGATTAAACCAAAAAGCATATGGCGGTATGAAAATTTTCCTTGCTTAGTGGTGAATGTTTTTTAATCTACCTTCCTATTGTACCATAACCTGGTTCTATTATGAATATTTGTCTAGAAAGGATATCGTTTGTGACCCATTGACTACTCAAAATACTTCATCAAGAGATGGAAGTGGATAGTTATCCCTCTATGAGGCCCTATTTAAGTTTTGAAAATCGAAACATAGTCTTATTTCTCCATCGTTTTCCCTAACTAGAATTAAATTAGATACCCATTTGGAATGCCTTATTGTGAAAATTATTTTGGCGTCCAAAAAATTTTGGACTTCCTTCTGAGTCAGTGGATCAATGAAGAGATTAATAGGTCTTTGTCGATGGAAAAATAACTTAGAGTCCATCTTTAGTGGGATATTTTTCATAATCACCAAATCATCATAGGTATTAAGTTATTTATAACTCCATGCCCTGACATCTTGATATTATTTAAGGAGTTTTATCATACACACTTTCTCCTCATTCATGCCAACCTTACTGATCTGAACTTCTCTTGGCTCCTCTTTGGTACCAAGGTTGTACACCTCACATTCATCACCTCCTGATGCAGGCTCTAGTTTTCTCTTACTAGGTGATTCATCTCTATCAAAAATTATTTCAAGAGCTACAATTACTTTTGGTTTGGCATTGGTCTTAATGTTTGAGATACCTTGATCATTTGGTTCTTCTGGTTTGAATTTTTCTTCATCAATTATTTTCTTCTCAAAGACACCACTGTAGATAATGAAATCCAAGATATGTTGATCATCTGGGAATACTTGAAAGTTTATGATTTTATCTGGGATTGCAACAGAAGAAAATAAATCAACTAAGAACCTTTTGAACCTTGATTTCTCTATGGGGTGCAAAAAAATAGTAGATAAAACAAGCGCATGTACAAAACATGTATTCCTTCTTGCAATTGATTTAATATTAAATGATTTAAAGTATTCTATCGAATCCCATACTCGATTCTAGTATGCAATCAATATCTTATCATTTTATGATATTGGTTGTGAAATTTCCTGATTACCAACTATGTCTCACCATCTACCACAAAAGCCTTACTCATCTTCTCATGTTCCATAAGAAGTCCCCTAACCACTAATTCATACATTGTAACATGGTTAGTGCATAAAAATTGTAGCATATATACCACGTAGAATGACTTATATCTTAGATTGATCATTTAAATTCTAGCTCTAGCTCCTTTGTGGTACTTAGAGCCATCAAACTGTAATTTCCACACTTGGTGTTGTTTTTTTTGTCTTGGCTATTGTTCTACGTATAATAGGATCTATGGTAGGATTAGATGAACCTTCGTATGAATCTTTTTCTAAGGTGTAAGGAGTTGTATCTTATTTTTTATCATTTATTTATTCACCACTTGAAGAGTATACCTTCTCCTTAACCTACCCTAACTTATCTCGCTCTATAGGGGCTTTACTTAGTGACCCTAAAATCATAGCTTATGTGTTCGTAGCATACTTACGAATCCCCCTATTTGCAACAAAATATTTCCTTAAACTCCTTTTTTGTCAACTCCCTCCAATACCCCCACACATGTTTTCCTATATAAACCCCTAGCCCCCACCCCCCAAACAAACCCTCCCCCTATTTAGAAAATATGTTTCCCCTTTTCTTTCTCATTTTAAACCCCCCAATATGAATGCATGTGATAGTGTATTTCCCTTTTGTGAAGATACTGTGGCTTTCTCAAGAGTCTGTGGTTTTAGATATAGTGGTAAAAACCCATGATCTAATGTACTTTCACTATCCATGTTAGTCCTTGAGATCACATATTCTAAGCTTCGACCCTCACCCTACCTTCATTTAGATATTAAAATTAATACTCTAGATAGTGCATCCTCACAACAAGGGCATGCAAATTTAGAGTGATTTTGATTGTATTGGAGACAATATTCATCTAACAAAAATATAATTGGATCTATATCACCGCCCAACTACTTCAGATTCTTATTCATTATATGTTCAAAATCCTAGAGAACATCCTCATCAACACTGGACTCTTGAAGTCCCTTTACTGGAATTTCATTAAAATTATCTTTTTCTTGTACTTGGAACATGAAAATATTATCCAATTTATACACACCCAAATATGATTGTGTGAACAACACTGTGTTTGGAGAATTATAATTACCAATCATTTTGTTGAGCTTAAGTTCAACATCTATCTTGATTAGATTATTGATTCCTTTCCACGATAAGCATAGTTGTGTGAAATCAGTAGAGAGAAATCCTCTCATGCATTTTGTCCATTTTCTTCTCAAGAACATGCCATAAGTCTCAGGGATATCAACTACATCTATATCAATGTACACCTTATTCTTGGGATCAAGCATTAACTAGATATTAATATTCTTAAGGACACCAATGAATTTTACTTCTATTTTATCTTGTTGTATAACTATTCTATTGGTATACTAAGGAACCATCCCCAAACTTTTGCATATTGAGAGAGACATGATATTTATCCTAAGACGATCAAACAATTATGTAAATTATTTCCAAAAATATGCCAACTCAACGAAAATGGGGGGACCTCCATCTTATCTTTAAACATAGTAGGTAATAATTTAGCAGCATTCACATTTGATGTGGGGCCCTGAGAACTACTCGCAAAAGTATTCTTCTTTGAATGATCAAGATATTTTAAGAGTGTCTCTCTTTGTGAAGGATAAATTTTCAACATATCATACATTGAATTTTTTACTTTAGTCTTCTTCAAATCTTCAACAACACTATACTTCTCTGATAACCATGCAAATATTTTTAGCATGACGGGTACACTCACCAATGTTGAAGAAACAAGATGAGGGCCCTTTGGGGGTAGTGATTTTTTGTTATCCAATGGATCTAGTGGATTGGGTCATATTCCTAGAGGAATCACATCTGTCAATAGTTCTTTTCTACTTCTTATGTTATAAGTGTTCTGATTGCTATTTTGAAAAGCACACATCTCTAAGCATTATGGTTAATTTTCTTTGTGGAATGAAAAAAGTATCTCATCATATTGAGAAGAGTTATTCAAACATCCCCATGGGTGATCCCACAAAACTATCTCCCACTTTTTGGCCAACTTTGACATTGAAATGAACATTCTGAAAAACAACTTCGCTTTCAGACATCTATTGTCGTAAAACCATTAAGAATTTGAAGATGATGTAAACTGGTGACTTTTAGTAGTTTGTTTCTAGTTTATAAATATATTTTTTTTAAAAAATTGGAATTTATTTGAATCCATTTTTCCTTCTCCTTCAAAAATTATTTTTGTGAAAAATCAGGATTTTTCAGGAGTGACACTCACTTTGATCAACATAACTTTTTTTATAAAACTTATAAGAACATAATTATTTTGAATTTAGGTTTTTAACACAAATATCTAGAGAATCCATTTGGTTTCATTAAATTTGGTTGAATATTTAATAGTTTATTGAGTTATGAAGTGACATTAATTATAATTTGGACATAGGTTCACTTTGATCACTCTAAGTCTATCTCTATATATCAAAATTCATTTATTATTTTTTTGATAGAAAGGTAACATAAATACCTATTTCCCAGATATTTTTCATAATTTTTTTCCCTAATTTACTATTTTTTCAGAAGCGTCGAACATAGAAGTCGCTAAATGGTCAAACAACCTATGTTTAGTAAGACTTAAAAAGAAAATTCTTAATAAACTCAATATATATATATAACTCATAATCATTGGAAAGATTTCTCAGAGTAGTATCATCCTCTATTTGGGTTTTTCAAATGAATTTATTTCATCCCACAAAAAGTTAATGTCAAAGTGATTTTTTGTCAGCATTTTGATGGGTTCAAAGGAGACTCGATTATAGGTGTGAGTGAGGAGTAGAGGGATTATACCAAAGGGATTTTGATCCAAGAGGATTTTATCTAGCCATTTTGAATTTACTCCTTCAAATGGGACCTCTCAAGCCTTAAATCATCATATTTTATTAAAAATGTGCAATTTCAACGAAAATCAGGATGTTCAAAAAAGTGGGAAACACTATTGTGGGACCACCCCCATGTCCTAGGTATGTATAAATCAAATAAAATAGCATTAATTTTAATAGGGGTCCTTTGGAACTTGAGGCAATTGATTATATGTTTCATTTGTGTACCCATTGCCACTTTGAAATGTACCTGTAGATCCTGTAAAATTAACATCAACACACTCAAATGTATTTACATTATCAAAGGGCATACTACCATTCATAGGGAGAGTATTCCAATGCCTATTTGGTCTCTGCTATCTAGGTCCCGTCTCCTAGGAATTATTCTTGTAATTTTGTAATTATTTTAATTCTAATTGGGATTCTTAGAGTGGGAACTTGGGACAACAACTTGTCACTGATATATAATCTGGGCCTAGGATGGATTGAGTTTCATCCTTGTTAGTTCACTGGTGACTTTTCAGAGATTATTTTTCATAGCCTTTAACTTGGATGTGAGATGGTTTCCAGGTTTAGTAGGGGGTACCATCCTTTGCTCAAAGAAAGATGTTTTATGAGCTGCATATCTTGGATATATTATTGTCAGTGGTGGAGAAACGAGATGAGGGATCAATATTTGGTTTAGAAATGGAGTATGATTTTTCAAGGCATGATTAATGGCTAGGAATGTATTTTTTATAACAACATTTCTAAATGATGGCAAAGTATCAAAATTCCCCCCAACATGTGGGTCTATCTATTGTGTAAATATTATGGCCTTATTACAAACCTTCTCTAGTGTGTCTATGTCTATAGGTACAATTCTTGTAAGGATTATTGTAGGATCTAAGGATTTTTGATGTAGGAACATCTTGGGATCTTGGAAATCTTGCATCAACCAAAAACATTTGATTTTTTTTATTGGTTTGTCATGATTTCAGTCTAGTGTTTCTGTTGGTGATAGATTTATACTTGTTCTTTTTGGTTGTGCTCATGGCTGAGTGTTCATGGATTTGTTGTAGATCATTTCCTATGTTCACACTTCATTTGGTTTCATCATGCGTGATTTATTGCAGTTTCTTTGTGGGACTGTTATGTTCTTAATGTTACCGATCTATGGTTGGGTTTTTGATCATTTTTTGATCTATCGATTGGTTTTTATAAGCACGATCATGTCAGTTCACTTATACATTTGAGAATTACCTTATTGTATGATCACATCTCTTATTGTTTTCAATAGAGGTTGATTCATTTATTATTGGGTCTTGACCTATTTTTTGTAACCCATTTTATTATTCTTGGAAAATGTGATCTTTTGAGGCTGACAAGATGTTGTGGTTGCTATTTAATATTATTGACTTATTCCTAAGGGATAAGAGAGTTTTGATAAGATTATCCAACACATCTTGGCTAAGGTTTGTAAGATTTTTTTTTCATAATCAGACATGTATGTCTTTCATGTGAGAGTGCGTATTACAAATCTATTGTAATTGATTACCTAATCATATTGAAGGTTAATGTCTCATTTCCTTATTGTTGGCTTGTTCTTCTTGTTGTTTTCGTGGTGTTGTAATGGCTACAAGGATCAGATTGATCTTTTGAGGTTTCTCCATCCTTGACTGCATCAAGTGGTATCAGAGCAGGTTTTGCATCCTTAGGATTTTGTTGTGGGGTGGTGGTTGAGAGGATCCAACCTATAGTGACTAAGGATTGTGAAGATGGATAGGATAAATTCTAGAGAGAGATGAAACTAATGAAATTATATAAGTGTTCAGAGTGATTTTTGGGTTCTTGTATTGATAGATCTGAGTTCCTGACTTGCGAATCCCTAGACCTATTGATTGTGAAGTGGCAGAGTGAAGATCTGAATTGCAATCATAGAGGACTTGTGCAAGGTGGATGGGAAGGGTTTGTTTCTAATTTTTGAGAGGTGAAGGTATACCAGGAGTGTATAGATCACTAATTAGAGAAAATAAGAAAAACAAATGGAGTTGGAGCAAGGGGTCAGAGACATAAAGAAATCATTGGAGTAGATAAAATTTCTAATGTTGAAATGGGACTTACCAATCAAGAAAAAGGTTTTATGGCCTATCAGAATGATAATTCAAAAGAGGAAGAAAAAAATAGGATTTGTAGCAGTAAAAGAGGAGGCAAAAGAGTGTGTGGATATTGTGACTTCACGTTTGAAACAAATTTATGAAAACAAAGTAGGAAAGATAGATATGGGTATGGTTAAGAATGAGCTTCATAATATCTCAATTAGATCTAATGAAGAAGTGAAGGACTACACTTTTTTTGAAGGTGATAAAGAAATTCTTGACCTAGTTGAATTCCCTTTAGTTGAATCTATTGACCTACTTATATTACTTGGAGAATTTTCTATTATTGAGGATAATGATAAGAGTATTGTTGTTGTTGGATTTATTGGTCAGTATGAGGTTGTTTTGGATGGATTCTTATTTTGTGGTAATGTTCAAGTTGCTAATGGAGAGTTGCAGAGAGTGTGGTTCTTTGCTGATGCTGATCATATTGGTTTTAGGAAAGGATATGTTGTCACTTGTGTTTGTTAGCACAACTAAGAGGGGGTAAATTAGTTGTGTGCCTAATTAATATAAAATTTTTACTTAAAAATAATTACTCAATGCAAATCTGAATATTCAAGAACAACACCATAACAGAAGTATTTTTTGTCAAGGAAAACCATGTTAAGGGAAAAACTATGGTGGGTATTAAACCCATAAATAATGCACTAGAAATAGTGTATCCCTGTTAGGAGATCTAGTAAAAATTCCCTATTAAAGGGAAGATCCTGTTAGGAGTCTTTTCAACCCTATTAGGCCTTGAATTAAATGAGGAGCTCACTACAAAAGTACACTGCTCAAATGTGAAGGTTAAACCCACCTTTTGGATCCACTATTTGAAAAGAATTATATAAGTATACTTATAACAATGAATTGATTGGTATAAACTTACTTTGCCTATACATTTCTAATGAAGTACAATAAAAACACATTCATTTATCTACATTAGTAGAACCTGCATCCACATGCTCGCAACATAAAAAATCCACAATTTACATTAAGACGTTACTTTCCTTTATACATGATACAACAAGCAATTAAGTCAACATTTTAAGACTTCCCCAATGCAAAAATAATTACATAGGACCTTTCTTATTGATAGACATGGTACCTTAAAAAAGTAAATAACAAATACAACTCATCATTTATTCACCAAAATTCATGAATCGTACTCTCCATCCAATCAGCATGATACAACTCTCTAGTCGGCTCCAAATATATCTTCTCAAGTCGACATGCCATAGCTGATGTCACTAGGAGTCTAGAGACCCAAGAATACAAAGAATTATTTCTCATGTGTCTTCTAACATGCCTTAATCTTGCATTCCATAACTCATTGTCTCATTTAAGTGATCCCAAAAACTCAGAGACCATCTCTGTCACAATCCTTCATTATTGCTATGTACCTAGTCTTCACCAAAATAGTTGTAACTCATGAAAAATAACCATATACAATCCAAAAACCTTAGACATAATGTATGCGTACTACCCTTTACTCAAGTCCATGCTAAAATACATTAAAACACCATACACTGTCAGTACATAACTATCAATCTTGTATGTACCTATGATAACAAGTCTTACTGAGACTTCCAACAGAAACATATGTTAACACTAATAAAAAAAACATGAATTTCAAAACCTTAGACAAGAAAAATTCCAACATTAAACCCCTTTGGTATTGATGGAAACATATGGGAAAAACCATCAACCCAAAAGTATCCTTCTTAGTACAACTTCCTCAATATCCTCTTTACAACTCCCCCTAAGGCAGTAGGGTTTTTTCACCTAAATCACTCCCCCTTTGACATCAATGGAAAAGGGTGCCACAATTATTACTCTTCTATGGACAACCTATCACTGCAAAGTGCAGATTTTTAAAATCTTCATGCCTACAATAAACCAGGTGCATGATCACCCAAATATGTTATCTAGTGTTCCTGCGATCACTCCCCCTGAGGAGTGGATCTGAGAAACAAGTCTAGTGAATAGTATAGCTCTAAAAACTACTAGACCGATGCATTCATCCATCATCTAGTTCTTACAAGGAGGCATCCTCACCCCAATCATACCTCGAAGATATTCAAAGCCATCTTTTGGATAATTTTTGGTGAATACTTGATTGAAATGTGTTTAGTATTTAAATGCATAACATGGTTCTTTAACATGTCCAGTGTGCTTTTATTATCATAATATATAACTACTGGCTCTTCAAATATTATCCCAATGTCCTTTAGCATATGTTTCATCCAAACAATATGTGTGCAATTTGTAGCAACAACTATATATTTTAATTCAATAGAAGATTGTTCTATACAATCCTACTTCTTACTTAACCATCAAACCAACCTATTACCAAGGAAAAATGCACTACCACTAGTGCTTTTTCTATCATTAACACTTCCTACCAAATTTGCATTAGTATAAGCATGTAATGTAATATCATCATATTTTTCATACCATAAACCATATTCTAGTGTCCCTTTCAAATATTTGAATATATTTTTAACTCTAGCAAGGAAAGTCTCATTTGGATCATCTTGAAACCTCACAACAATTCCAATTGCACTAGCTATGTCTGGTCTAGTGTGAGTTAAATATTACAAACCTCCAATCATGGACTTGTATTTTGTTCAAAAGACACTTTGAGATTAGTTAGTAGTAGAAAGTTTGCATCCAGTAACCATGGGTGTTCCAATAGGTTTACAATCTTCCATCCCAACTTTTTTAACAACTTCTTAAGATACTTGGTTTGAAAAATAAAACTACCATTTTCATATTGAGTAATTTGCAAACCAAGGAAGAACTTCTTTCACCAATCATACACATTTCAAGTGGGTAAAAGTGCGGAGCTGTGTCACACTTGGGGACCATTTGGCCTATTTCGGCCGAAACATGTCCAGCCGTACATACATGGCACACACACGGCACCATTTGGTGTCGATGTGGAAGAGGGGTTCTAGCCGAAATAGGTCTGGCCGGATCGGTTTCAGCTGGAACCCATAAAAACTATATAAATGCCAAAATTTGGTTAGAGCGGCTCATTTGCACTGAGCGCCTTCCACGATTTGCGAAGCAGAATAGGGGTACTTCGGCCGAAAATAGGTAGGAATTTTTTTTTTTGGTTTTTTTTTTAATGTTTTGTAATGTTTTTCAATTTTGTTATGTTAAATTAATGTAGTTGTACTATTATTTGATGTTTTTTGTTTTAATTTTGTTATTTTTAATTTTAGAAAATATAAAATATTGTTTAATGTAGATTTAAATTTATTTTTTAGTTAGAATCATATGTTAGTTAGTTAATTAATGAATTTAGTTTTAATACATGTTTCAAAACATTAGAAAATTTTTACAAAACATTTGGAAACTATTACAAAACATTAGGAAAATGTTACAAAACATTAGGAAACTATTACAAAACATTAGGAAACTATTACAAAACATTAGGAAAATGTTACTTAAGAAAATGTTATTTAGTTAATTAATTTAGTTTTATTACATATGTTTCAAAACATTAAGAAAATGTTACAAAATAGT